>JAWLRI010000097.1:1170085-1185539 GCA_034781795.1 Crypturellus tataupa | reverse complement strand
TATAGGAGAGTTTTCTTGACCAGCCATCAGCCAATTCCTCTGCTGCCTTCTCTTGGGTCTTTTTATTATTTTGCAAGCTTAGAAAATGGGTGATGAGATGGGTGATGAGGAGAAATGATCAGTATTTATAACCAGAATAACTCACTGTAGGTGCTGTAGTTGTTCTTTGGTCTTTGGAAGAGATCTGACTAACTTGGAACAAGAGATGAGGGCTGTGCTGGGTGGAGATATCTTAAATCCCAGAACCAGCCCAAATGTTACACTGGGGGCAGATTAATTAGGTTTTATAGAGAAATAGCTGTGTGGTTTCCATATCAGAGTAAACTCTGGTATCCTCATGATACTGCATGGGGTTGTTGGTGTCCCTGCAGTGCATTTCCTCACTCCCCACACCAATCTGTGCTCTTCTCTTGGAAAAATGTGGCCATTCCTGCGTTTGTTAGCTTGGCTGTCTCCTCTTTCCGCTGGGCAAAGCAGTCAGCTCGGTAGCACTCGAGGTTAACAGAGGTCTGGGAGGCAGCTGTGCATGTTCTTCCCCCTTGTCCTCTAAGGGAAGCTGAGCTGTAGCTGGTGTCCTGGCCGTTTATTCCTAAATAAACTTCCAGGGAGTCTGCTGTGGGAATATAGAGTAGGACTGAAAGTACCGGTGGGAGGGATGTGGATTGCCAGGTGCACTGGGTGTCTCTGATTTAGGGAACAAAGCAGCACACACATGGTAGGAGCAGTTGGATGGGTAGCCATGGGGAGTTAGAGAGAGGCAATTGTTCTGTCTTAGCCTATGTACTACTACTGACCACTACATAACAGTCTTTAATAGCATTTTTTTTTTACATATAAATTCCTGTTCTCATAAAAACAGTGGTTACAAAACCTTTCTCAGTAACTAGAGAATGTATGTATTTCTTTGAATTATTAAATCAAGGCACTTGTTTACTTTTGTAGATGATATCTTAAGTACTAATTTGCAGACTCCTTTTCCTAAACTCTTGCATATATTGAAATATTTTATATTTTTTTAATAGAAGGTGCCTGTTTCCTCCCAATGCCTTAGGCTTTTCCTATCTTCTTCATGAATCGGTACACGCTGAAGAGCCCCATAACAGAGCTGGTTGTGAGAAAACTTCTACATGCTCCTCTTCTGGGTGAGTAGAAAGCAGCAGCTGGTCTGAGGGTCACTTGCTGTCCCCCATGGCTGTTGAATCCTCCTGTCCTTGCAAACTTGGTCTTCACTGTTCACTGGCCTCTCCTGCTCAACTAGGCTGAGATGGGGCAGGTTGCCCAATGCAGTGTCCAGGCAGGTTTGAATATATCCAAGGATGGAGTCTAGTTAACCAGTCCCAGCTCTCAGCCCCTTCTCATATGAGAAATTCTCATGTGTCCTTAATCACTCTGTGACCATTCACTGGACTTCAATAAATTGACGATAGTGTTGATAATTATTTCCCTATTGCCATTAAGAGGAAATCTTGGCCTTTTCTGGGGGAAACTGCTAAAGTTTCCTCTTACCTATTCCGAGGTATGTGAGATGGCTACCTAAACCTTTCTGAGGTTCAGTGTAAAAACTCGGACTTGTTTCTCTTAGAACAAATGTTAGAATGTGCTTCCATTTTCTTAAATCTAGAGAGAAACTGGAGGGTAACTGCATTTAAAAAGTGTCTTATTTTGTTACACTGATATCCCTATTGAGCTGCCCTGCCCAACAAAAACAAATCTGTCTTTTTCAGAGAGATCAGCTTAACGGGCAATGCCCTGTTATGTCTGGATCTTGGTCCAGAAAGAAAACAAAGGATAAAACAGCTGAATTGAGAACTCCCACTCAATATGACCTTTGTGTGTGTGGGGAATCCAGGCTCATGACTGTAGTGACTGCGGGATGGAAGTTTTGCGGGTGCTGGGCCTGAAGGAGGCTGAAACGTTCTGAAGCTGTAGCAGATCTCCGAGATCCAGCTGCAGCTGCCACTTGTCACCGAGGCGTGGGGCTGGGCAGAGAAACACGGTCACAGAATGTGCTACAGTCGGTGTTCCCCTGGCACCATCCTTCCAAATCAAGGATGCAACCTCTATCTCAAGTCTTATTCACTTTTTTTTTCCTTTTGTATTGCATTTTGCACTGGCTTGTATAAAACCTATGCAGAATACAACCCCCCCAGCTTTCTCCTAAGAACAGTGTACTCTTGGTTTGAAGAAAGCTCTGAGTGTCCATGCTAATAAAGCAGCTTCTGGGATTGGGACCTTAACATCTATTTCAAGCTCTGAAGGAAGTGTTAAGATCCCAGGTAGATTTTTATGGTCCGTCTCTTATGCAGCTGCCTGGATCCTTGGTTGTGAACTGTTAAACTGGGTGTTTAAATGGACATAATTACGAAGGCCGTAACTGAGATGGCCTTGTTAGATCAAGCATCTTTTAAAGCAGCATCCTCTTTGATTTTGCAGGCTTGATGAGTGCATTTACTGTGGCGGTGGTGAGAAGCCCGGAATTTGAGAATGGGATTAAAGTGATGGACAGGAATGGCAAAGTTGTAGGAATATCAAAGGCGGCTGGTGAGAAGGTAGGCAAAGATGGGGGCCTTTCTTCACTTGCCTGTCAAAGAGCTGAGAGTAGGTAGAGTTGGGTGTCCTGAACTGAGGAACCACTAAGTGCTAATCCCAAATCAGGTGCTGAATCTTTGGGTGGACTTAGATCAGGTCTCTCGAAGCAGGTTGGGGCCTGTCGTGTGTCTCCCAAGGTTGGCAGCCCAACCAAGGCAGATCTCAGCAATGGTAGGAAGCCTTGGTGGGGCCTCAGTAGTATCACCTCTCTTTGAAGGCATTTTTTAATCACAGCTGGAATATCTGGCAAATGAAGGAGTTCAGTTTCCATTTATAAAAGAAACCTAACAAGTATTTTCATCCTTCACTTACCTATTGCCTGGAACTCCAGAGTATTAAGACAAAAACGTTCTCCCGCAAACACGTGGTACTTGGCATGGCAGGGAGCACTGTTCTTAACAACATTTATTTTTCTCCCTCTCTGGAGGCTGTAAGAGAAACAGCTTTGTCAAGAGCAGCCTTGTTTGGGACAGGCTTCTTCCTACCAGCTGCGCTCATGTACTTTGTGGAAAGGTAAGAGGCATTACGGTAGGTTTGGGGGCGCCTGGTTAGTGGGTATTCTGGTATTTCGTCTGGCCATTACCATTTGTCTTTTTTTTTTTTTTTTTTTTTTCCATACTTTAGAATTATTTCTGGCTTTGGTAGAAGTTATTTCACTTATTGATTCACTTATTTATCTAAGTGAATTTCTGATAGCACGGGACATAAGCTCCCAAATAGTCTGCCATACAGTACAAAAGCTTTTAAAGCTTTTACAGTGCTTTTTTTTAAAAAAAAAAAAAAGCCGAGAAGAATTCACTGTATGTTTTATCAGAGAGTTTTTAGCTTGCTTTCAGCTTTTGATGTGGTTCGCATATCTCATTTACTTAGCTTTAGAGAATTGTGTTACCAGAAAACGTAAATGCAGATGCAAGATGAGTTTAAAAAATATGGAAAGTAATAAATTTATGCATGATGCTAAGTAGGACTCCCAAGGAGAACTAAATTTTAAGGGAAAAAGAATGTGATCCACACAAAATCTAAGTTAAAGGACTGAAACACTTTTAAGCAATAAAGAATCTTCTGTTCTTTTGTCATTTTGATATTGCTGTTACATTCCTGATCTTGTATTGTCACTGTGGTCTCAGCATGTGCTGCAGTTAAAGAAATCCAAGGCAATGAATAGGGAACTGAGTAAACGATTAGGAGGTAAAATAAGGCAGCACCTTTAGAATTTCTAACTTTAGTGCAGTTTCAACCAGTAAAATAGTGGCTAATATTCTTTATTTTGTTAGATTATTTTCAAGCCAAAACTGACACACTTTTCCATATCTTTGACAGAGTAAACTTTGCAAAAACTCCACGTGCTTTTGCTTCAATGAGAATGATGATGATTACGGGCGTACTGACAGTGATGCTCCCGGTTTCACTTAGTATATTCCCACAGTGTGGGGAGGTAAGTCCTTTTACCAGCACTGATTTAGGATTATTACTATGTAAAAAGTCAGTCTGTAACTATGAGCAGTAGTCTAAACCTGGGTAGCAAAGATCAATAGGACTGAAATGGTTAGTGTGACCAAAACAGGCTTGTGGAGAGGCCAGTGTATGATAGAGACCTGTGGCTCTTGTTACACCTGATTTACATTGAGTGTCATTTGTATTTGTAATTGCTCAAAGTTGCTCAAAAAAAAAACAAACTCAAAGACCTGGTATTTCAACTAATATGAAGTTTGATGTCTGGAAGACATTAACATGTACTTATCTAGTTACGAGGATACAGTGTTGCTGATTCCTGTTTTCTAAAAATTTCAGATCACACGAGCAGATCTGGAACCGGAAATTCTGTCATCCACAGAAGAAACAGTATTTTTCTATAACAGAGGAATTTAGGGATTGGTTTTAATTTGTAAATATGTGTTTTGGTTAAAATGAGCTTCAAATGCCTCAGCAAACTCAACAGAATACTTGACTGATCTAATCATGAGTGTACTTGGAGGACGCGTATCAGGTTTGGTGCACAATGATGTGGTCAAGGAGAAGATTTGGTATTTGCAAGCCCCAGCCAACAGGCAGGTATTAAAGACAGACATTAAGGTAAACACATGCCTTAATGCTGTAAGTGGTATTTGTACCAGCAAACGTTTTAGTAACGGGGTGTGTGTCACAAACTGTGTTTGTTACACTTCCTCATGTGATTGATTTCTTAATTAAAAGACTGAAAATTGAATAGAAAGTCTTATTATGGTTCTTCTCAGAAAACTTGCTTTTAATATGCAGTGGCATTAGACAAAACAACCCCGATAACAATATCATGTTCGTTAAAGATAGTTGTTCTGGGAACAAGATAGAAAGAAGCTTCACGTCTGACGAAGGACATCCTGTCGTGATAACTGTGCAGATCACAGGAGAAATTGCTCTAAGATCACTACAGATGTTATGTGTAATACTCCTGAGGCTCTGTGTGACAAGGATATAGACTAGAAAATATATTAACCATTTTCACAGAAGTAATTTTACAGGTACAACCTCTAAAGCCTGTTTTTATTTCTCTTTCTCAAAGAGCGCAATGAACAGCTCACTGCTATCCCGTTGCTGGAGGATTTAGATTTCTCTCCATGGTAGGAGGAAACCAACAATTTCCCATTCCTCTCCATGCACACAGGAAGACAGCAGCACAGAGCAAAGTAAGGCAAAACAGGCCCAGTCACGTGCAGGAAAGCAGTTACTGCTGTGTTTTTGGCACCACACAAAAGCAGGAAGTTGGGTTTGGAGTTGAGCTCCTTCCCCTGCTGCAGCAGGGAGGCAGGGCAGGGAGCGGAGCATATCCACAGAGCTGGGGTTTAGGGCAGCGTGAGGTGGGGCTGTTCCAGGGAGACAGTATGGATATCTAGACTGTCCTTGGTTGAACAGGGCTTGCACTGCTCTAACAGAAGATAGTTGCTCATTTTTAAGACCATATTATATAATTCTCCAGATTCAAATACCTCAGGTAGGGGAGGAGAAAGAACAAGCCGCATCTGACCCAGCAGCAGCTGCCCTATGTGAAATCTGATGGAAATTGGCTAACAGGGAGGCCAGTAAAGCTCACTGCAGTGTCCAGGATCACTGATGACACCTGATGACTCAGCAGGGATCACTTAGTCCTGACCTGCAGGGGTGAGACTGTGCCTAAGGAAACAGCCATGTCCCATCTGCCTGAAAGCAGCTGTTATGGGGCAGACCAAAGGTCGGACTCGACAAATGTCCAGCTAAAACCTCTAAAATTCAGTCTCTCTACTGATCCTGTTCTGGAGACATGCCAAAGGCACAGGCAGACAGGCTCCACTCTCGATAAATGTAATCGTCACTCCAAGGAAGATCTACCTTTATCCTCAAACTCTCTCCCTATTGAAGGCTGCCTTAGGTAAATGCTAGCTGCATGAACTGCGTTGGGAGCAAAGCAAAGCCAACACCAAAGCAAGGTCAGCAACCCTGAAGATCAGATGTTCAGCAGCTTTCAGTTATCGTGGTAGCTAGGAAAGTTATGAATGCTCTGGTACCACACCTGGATGTTTTAGGCAAACAAATGCTATTACATCTCTGCGATCAAGACTTAGGGAGTAAAGCTGGTAACCTGGTGTTAGTACAGCTGTCCCTTATCAAACTCTGCTGCTTCTTACTGAATATTCTAGCTGGAATTTGCCATGTTAAACAGGCCCTCTCAGGGTTGCTAAATGTGTTTCTCCTTTGCCTTGTTCTCAGAAATCTTTCTGTTGCCCTGACCAGAGTTTTCCAACAGAACCTCAGGCCCATATCTGCCGTGTCAGCCTGGCTGATTCAGCTGTTTCCCATACGAAGGCAGGGGACACACATCACTAACCATGGCCTGGCCTCCTTGGGTTTGAAATGAAGAAGTCGTGAGCCTAGAACTGCCTGGACCTGGCAGGGCAGGGGAATGACAATCAGTCCTAAGTGAGGGGACCGGGATGGGGCAGGTAGGAAAGCGTCAGGGACTCGCAAGGAAAATTGGTGCCCTCAGTGAAACTCTGCCCTTCACAGCGTGGGGTTCATGAAGAACAAGTCTGCACTGAGACCGCTCTGTGGTCTGCCCTGAGCACAGGCTGTGCTGCACTGAGTGACAGTAGTCAAACTAGTTTAAGGAGATTTGACTAGGTAGTCTCTGGAGGTCCCTTCCAACCTTAACGATTCTATGATTTCCAGTAGTTTCAAGGCAATTTACAGTAGTTTTAAGGCTTTCAGCTTGCAGGAAAACCTAAGTCCCTGTGCAATACAACACGCCAACAATTCCCCAGCTTCCCCAGCTCGACATCTTTAGGTTCAGTGTCCTTTTAATGGAGCTTAGTAAGCAAACAGGAATTCCCCTGTTCGGCAATCCCCAGATCACAGCACTTCCTCCCTGTACCTTGGGCGCACACGGTTATCCGGGGAGCCGGCATGGGAGGATGAAGGAGGGACATCAGCTGACTTCTCCCCGCATGCTCAGCAGTTTATCACCAATCCCTCATGGCAGCCAGGGACAGAAGCGGCCAGAGGCCGGAGCAGAAGGCAGCAGGTCCCGGGCGGAGGCTGCCGGGTGTGTTTGGCCACTGCCGCTCTCCTTCAGGGCAAGGGCAGCCTGCAGAAGGGCCGGGGGTGGTGGCAGAAGCAGCAGGGTCCAACTTGCCCAAAGGCACCGGCCTGGTTGATGTAGCAGTGACAGCAGCAGGGGATGGGCCGTCCCTCCTGCTGCTCTGCTGCAGTTCTCCGTGAAACCCCTCTGTCCTGACCGTCCCCATTTTTGGAACTTATTCTAAACCCCTTCTGAGATGAAACACTATCAGAAGTCATTAAAAAAGTGCAAAACCCTTAGAACTATCCCTTAGAAGTACTGACCTTGAGCAGGGCTGTTATTTCTGTGAGCACAGAGGACAAACCCTGTTTGACGGTGTGAAGCTGTGGCTCCCTTCAGATCCCAGGATTGCATAATGTACATCTAGTCTTGTGACTCAGTGGCCACAACTACTCAAGGGAAAAAAAAACACACATGAATTAAAGGGTTGGCTGTTCAGGAGTTTCTTTAATAGGCATAAGCATGCTGTGAGTGCAGTTCCTTAAGTGCAAAATTGTATTATTTCATTTGTTTTCACATGAATGTTAGAATACAAGATCTAACACAATACCGAGATGATTTGCAACTTAGAAGGTCGCCAAACAGAAAGCAAAATAAATATTGGACATGGAGTTTATAACTGAACTTCTCTGCTTTTTGTGATTGTCTTTAACAGCCATGCTACCTTAATTAGATACCTAAGGCTTTTTGTTCAAAAGAAATTATGTGAGTTTCTTCACAGAAACCATGTGGCATTAACACATCTGATACAAAGCACGTTCCTCTTAATGAACGACTTGTGTTTCAGCAGACGTTAGAATAGGCCCTGGACTGACCTTCCCGCATAATCCTGCAGGATTTTCCTCCTGTTACAAACATCCTGAAACACAGACAGCAATGAGAAAACACCGTCGAGAAAAATGGTAATCTGCTAACAGGGAGAAAGCTGCAGAGCACTTAGAGGCAAATGAAGGCAATTGCAGTATTTTTCTTAAAAAAACAAACAAACAACCCCCCCCCCCCACCAAAGTACACACTTCTCTGTTCAGTGGATGTTTAAAGTAGAATTACACACCCCTGAAAATAGGGGGTATTTTGAAGTGCTTTCATTTACTCATTGTAACAACTGCCCATCGTATATAGAGTTGCCACATTCCTCATCCACGCTGTAAAACACATTTCCCTAATGTATGATACAGAGCAAAAGGATGACCCTTTCCCAGCCTAATATTGCTTGTACATAGTTAGTGATCAACTCTTAACAGCTTCAGAATAGCAAACATCCAATTATTTAACAATATAAATATTGATTACTAAAGTTTTAATCATAAGTATAAAATCTCTGTGTAAAACCACATGCTGCAGCCTATCTGTACAAAGGCCAGGAAAAAGGTTATTTTTTCATATAACAAAGTGCTACTGCAGAATCGACTGACTTTTGTAGGTATTTCTAAAGAAATACAGGTTGTTTGGCTCAGTATTTCCCTACAAAGGATTTAAGGTGTTCCCAGATTACAAAGCAGTTAGTTTTAGGTTGTCTAATGGAAAAATGTGTTGAGTTATGGCTATCCAGTCCAACAGGTAGGCATATTCTAACTTTATCTACACTATTTCCCAGTTTTCACTGTTACTTATGTGGACTTCTCAACTGAGAACCCTAACAGCGCCTTCTGTGGCTCCAGCTGTGAAGCAGCTGTTGTCCACAGCCCCCCTGGGAATCCCAGTATTCCCATCTCTCCCTTCCAGGGGACGGAGTGAAAAGAGGGGAGAGGGGGAATTTCTAAGGCAAGAGCCCAAAAGAGCTGCTCAACTCCTGCTTGAGCATTAAAAATCTTCCTTTACATCATATGGCTGCCATGATCCATTTTCCCAAACATCTTTTTTTTTGACAGTGAAATACTTTCAAATAGAAAAAAAAAAAAAAAGAGAACTTCTCCATTTGTTTGGGTTTTCCAGACATGAGGCAGTTCAGAGCAAGAGCTGCATCTTGCACCAGCTTCACGTCCGGTGGATCCCTGCCCAGCGACGACCCCGTCCAAACTGCCCCAATTCCACAGCACACATGGAGCGTTCCAGACAGCGGGAAGCCACATCCGAGCAATGACAGAGCCACCCAACTCCTGAAACCTGCAGGGCCAACGGCCACTATAACGTCTGGCACAGCCTGGGCACACGGTGCCACGCTGCTAGAACATGAAATAGGGGAGCAATATGAGTACAAAGTTACAGTCAGCAAAAGGTAAAGACACCAGGAATGTTCCCAAAGATCAAATATCCCAGATCAGGCTCTGATATTCTGCATTATATCATGGTAAATATGACATTCATTCTTATACCTTTAATTTTTCCATATAAAATTTAGATACTCTGATTTGTATGGCAAAGACAGTATTTTCATATTGGTCCATAACACTGAAATGCATCAAAATCAGATTTTCAGCATTTGTTCAGCAGCTGCTAAATGAAAAAGGAAGTTTTCTGTAGCTGGTGGAAATCGTTTTTGTTTCAGGGCCTCAGAGTTAAGGGTTGGTTTATCATTGCCATCAGAAACTTCTGTGAGTGATGCTAAAGTAGTCAAGATTTCTTTTGTCTTCAGTGAAATATCCTTGAAGAACAGAAAAACAAGCATGAATACAGCATGAAGAATTACATTTTAACACCTGCTTATTTTTAACATTTAAGAACAAAAACAAAATAATGGTGAATAACAGGTTCAATTTAAGGAGTCCATTTATTTTATGGAAATTTTGCAATAGCTCTTCAGTTGGCTTTTGTGCAATACTGAATAAAGATGCAGCTCTGCAGGCCCCTATCACTTGTCTAAGCTCTTTGACTAAGCTGCTCAGTTGTGAAATGTCTAAAAAAATCCATTAGCTGGGGAAGGAAGTGAAAAAGTATCCTCGTAGAAATCAGATTTTATAGCTGAGAAGTCCCATCTCAGTAGAACGTGTTCCAAGGTTGGCAAGGTATTGAGCAAACTACATGTGATGTAGAATAACTGGGAAACTAATTTTACAGGAAGTCTTAAATTCAAGACAATTCCTGAAATTTCTTCAGCAACATGGTTACCCAGCAGATAATATAAACTTAATATATTATCCTTAAAAGCTACCTGAGGAATAAAAATGTTTATTTATAATAAAGCAGAGATTACGAAAAATCAGTTGATCTTAGGGACAATATTCCTTAGGCTTCTTCTCCCCCTTAAGTTTTACTGATAAAAGTAATTTAAGTAAAT
Organism: Crypturellus tataupa; assembly: GCA_034781795.1. Lineage (NCBI taxonomy): Eukaryota > Metazoa > Chordata > Aves > Tinamiformes > Tinamidae > Crypturellus > Crypturellus tataupa. Next base: position 1,175,145 of record JAWLRI010000097.1, on the reverse strand, counting down.
AAAAATACTGACCTTAATGACTTGGCTGTCCGATTTATCTGGATCTTCTGCAGACTGAACAATTAGTTGTCCTATCTCTTTGTGAAGTTTTCCCATTGTCATTGCCTCTGAGTAGAAAAAAATAAAATCATATAAACCTATCTTTATTTCAAAGACAGAGAACCTCATATTTAAAACTTGTAGCATCTTTCTTTCAAGGACAGGGGAATCATTTTTATGAGAAAATACCCTTAGTTCATCTATTTCCCTCAACTAAGTTCTTTAAAAATATTCCCTTAAAAGCATTAAGGCTGCTTGTCTTCCTGACCGCTATGGAGGTTATATATTCTCAGCCTTTATTGTTCTTGTTGGGTTAAAGCCAATATTTGAAATTATATTTAACACCTTACAGTGGCAATATACAACTGATTTATAGACAGAATTGAGAAACTATGCCAGGATATGTTCTGCATTAAAGAGAAATGAAATTTAACAAAAAAAACCCCAGCTTTTTAAATGCTGTAAAATGACTCTTTTTGTCTATGTCTATCCAAATTCCAAGTTTCACCTTTCAGTCTTTACAGGTCTCAATAAAAAAGAAACACAGAAGCTTACACCTTGCACTTTCACCTTGCCAAGTACAAGATTATTCTAGAGCTACTCCAGAGTTACAGTAAGTACTGAACCTAGCCCTAAGTTGAACAAACACCCCCAAATTCTAAACATTGACAACCAACCTTTCACTCCAGGGGAAACAGTGATCTCACTGTCTGCCAAATTCACATACACATCGTAGAGGTCTGGTCTACTGCTCACTTCAGGATCGGTAAATCCAGCAATGTAACCTGCAGAGTAGAGTCAAGACTGTCAGGCAGCAAGAAAAATTTCATAGTCAAAAAACGCAAAACAAAACCAATAGATCAGAGAAAGCTACAGTCACAAAGTCTGTTTTTAGAGTGCTCAACTGAACACAAGGGGTTTCTCTCTTGATATCATCAGGCATTTGATGAGAAATTCTTTACCTCTCTATCAGCTCCTTATCTCTGAGCAACTTAAAAATCAGCTTCTAAAGTTGCTTTGGATATCAAAAAATCCTGAACACTAGAGATAATACAAAAGGCTCTCACTTTGAAATTTTAAACATTCTTGCCACTTAGATTATACATTTGCAACTAGAGAATCTAATGCATTTCTTTAAAGGAAGCTATTTGGAAGCCTTGTGCTACTCCCCAAGTCAGTATTAGAGTGACAGCATAGCAATAATATGAGCAAATTTTCTCATCTATCCCATGCCAGTCAGGCCCATTTAGAGCGGCTTTTCTCTGTGAAAGATGCTTGATGAGCTGACATAAGCACTGTGGGTAATGCAGTAGGAATACAGAAGTTGGGCAGCCTTCTTCCTCCTCACGCTGCGTAATCTGTGATTTGTCACATTATGTGTCACACTGAACTTTGCATAAATGCAGGAAGAGGGTCTTGGATAAGGGTTAAATACTGTATGTGCAGTGATGCTGCCTGTGGAAATCACCCTCCTACAGCTGGTGGAGTCTGCCTGTAATTAGGAGCCAAAGACTTCACTGACAACAGTCAGAACAAAAATGTTGAACTCAGAGTTAGGAACGAAAAACAAATATCCTAAAAGTAACATTATTAACCACGTAAAAGGTTAAAAAATAAGCTTATCTAAATTGAGTGGGTTCTGTATAACAGTAAGACTTCTAACTCATCTGATCACTACAGTCAGTGTCCAGAAAGTATCAGAAAGATACCTTCCATACTGTAATAACTGTATCTGCAATTAAGTGCAGACTGGCAAGAATTCATGCAGAATCATTAGATTAACTACTGATCTTCCAGGACCTTTTGCAGGGAAGGGGGGAAGAGTATTTGTTCTTTTTTCTAAAGAAAAATGTGTGTTTTATTTTTAGATAATGGCATTAATGGCAAAATAGCCTTTTTTTTTTCCTAAAATAGTGTTGAGGCAAGATATTTCATCAATGAAAATGAAAGTCAATTTTAATTTATATTTTTACAGAGAAATTAGATCTACCTGTGCAGGCTTTTAAGGCTTCTATTTCCTCTTCATTTAGATGTACATATGAATGAAGAATTGACCAGTCTTGCCGATGCCAGACTAAAGCAGGTAGAGTCCTAAAGGAATTAGATTGGCATTTGACAAACATGAGATTTTTACCTGTACTAGAGGTATCACAGTCTGAAATGTGTGTCATAAGGAAGAACAAACATGACTGGGTTTCACTCAGCACATGTGTTCACAGAGATCACACTGCCATCAGTGCAAGCAGTTCATCATTCAGTCACTGTTAAATTTGTCTAAGTTTTTCAACAGACTTCAATAAGACATAAAATTAATATTAACTGTATTTCTCCCTAAATATGGATATTTCTTTAAATGAAAATTCAAGATTTGATGGACATTTGCAAGGGAGCAGGGAGGTAGAGACTGGAAGAGTAAAGCTGTACCTGGTAAACTCCTGGATTGCTTCTACTCTAGGATGATACACTACAATTCTTTTCTTTAACATCAGTGCTGTATAAAGGATAACTGTTTCCATTCCAAACTGAGATACTATATCTAGAAAAGAGGGGGAAAATTATTTTACATAGGATTACATTCTGATTTTTGATTAGTTTTTGAAGCAATTTAGTAATAACACAGATAGTGCTGTTCATACTATTTACTTGAACAATACATGAACACTGGATTGTATTTTATAAGGTTGGACATTTTGTTTCATAGATTGTACAAATGAAATCAGAATAGAAATTTCTGAAATTAGCCACCTTTGATGGAACCAGCAAGATAAGCCTTCCGAGCATCAAAATCTTTGCTGAGAAAAGATCCATTTTCTTCACTTTGGCAGACCCCCTTTGTAAGGACTGCAATGTAACTCTCCATCATTTTAACCGGGGTCCCATGCTTCATGTAGATTCTGTACAAAAAGAAAGAGTCTGGTATTTTGACTGCACACAGTATCAACAAATAAAAGAAAAGATTGTGGTATCACCAATAGAATATCTTTAGGAAATATCTTTATTTTAAGGAACTGGATGAGCTAATATCTTTAGGAAGGATCCTTATTTTAAGCATCTGGTTGAGCTTTAAATACTGAAGTGGAAATCTTCCAATATGAACTCAAAAACTTCACGTTTTAGCTGTGGCACAAAGCTTTGTCTCAGCTTAAACTCAACTATTGTTTTTAATTTACAAATTCATCCTGGATTTGAAGGAAAAAAATAATGCTAAAGTGATGCACAGGTGAACTAAATATTTTGGTAACAGCAGAACAGTTTGTTTTTCAACTTGACTTGATGGCCTTCCTGAATTTTTGATACAATAACCTAACAATCACACCAAAACAGCTTGTAAATCTCAGGGAATGCAAGAAAAAAAAAAGATGCAGAGGGGGATGATGAGAACAGGCACATGAAAGAAAGTGAGCTAAGGGGGTAGGGAGCAGTATAGGGGAAGATGGTAGCCTGGTTGGAAGAAGGGAGTACAGCCACAGACCCGGAGAAGCAAAAGACCCTCTGTCTTAAAGAAGATAAGTAAAAAGTTCATGGGAGTTGGATCTAGTTCAGAGCAGTGGTGTGGAGGGATGCAAGTTGTCTGCCATGCATACAGAGCACTGACCTCCTCCCAAACGCTTGTAATTTTGAAATAATGTGCTGTTGAAAACACATGTGCATGTGTGACAGAGGAAAGACCTTCTGATATGATAAAACACACTGGGCATCTCACATTCTTCCAACACTTACTGCATGAACTCAAGGCCACTAGACTAAACCATTTACCAATCTAGAATTTATACAGTTTGATTCACAGGCTGTAGGACAGCATTTCCAGCAGATTGTTAGACTAAATGAAAGCAACGGGTTGCATTAGTGTTTTGGCATGACAAGATCAAAGTACATACACAGTAACATTCAAAGACAGTTTTTATACAGACCTACACAGTATCCTAGTAAAGGCTGCATATTTCTCTGGGTTAAAGTCTTTGGCCATCAGAATGATAGAGAAGTGGGTCACCTGAGCAAGACACAGAAAAAAACACACAGCTTGTTTTATAAGATCCCATATTAACAGGGGTGTTTATGCTTTTGAATTCACTGCAGTCTCCAGACAAGATGTTTCAATACTAAAAGAAAAACCTGGGCTGTGACAGCAGATCCAATTTATTAACTGCAGAAGAGATCTAGCTAATAGAGTCTGGTGTGACTCACTTCCACTGAATCTGATCTCGTATACACTGCACTTGCTTAGTTTATTATATAATGAGCTGCCTTTCCCATCATGTCAAGAGATCACTTCAAAACACATACAAGTGTTTCCCCCCGACCTGGGTGGGCATCAAATTTCTGGAATTTGTTGTGAAAAGCGGCTGTGGAGGCACACTGTAGTGACACATGCAGGAGAGATTTGACAAATCCATGTCTAACAGGCCCATAAACAGTCATATTCTTTAACTTCCTTATTTGTGGACTTGGAGAAGTGGAAAATGAAAAGAAAAAAGCAGCAATATGCGAGCGGACAAAGTCCTACCTTTTTCAGGGCTGAGGAATCCTGCACCTCCACGGTCGTGATGTAGAACCACGATCTTTTATACTGTCCGAACACAAAGGTATGAAGCAACTTATGATTTTCATCGGTAAGGCAGCATTTCCTCAGCAAGAGGCTCCTCAGCTCGGCTGTCACGGCCGGGTAACACCAGACCCACAGAGCATCTCCGTTGGTGTCTCTTTCTACGGGGGAAACACGTTCACTGTGAGAATGCCAAACGGCCGCGAGGAAGCGGATCGGCCGGTGAATCACGTCTGTTGCCTGGATCCGGATTAAAATTCCATCTCGCACCGAGCGAGCTGGCTGCCGCGCACTCCCTGCCCGCCCCGGGGCCGGCCGGGGAGACGGGGGAGCGGAGGGGGCCCTGCCTGCACCCAAGGGAAGGGAAGGGAAGGGAAGGGAAGGGGCGCACCAGGCCGCGCCCGCCCGGCCCGAGGCCCCGGCGCGGCCCTTACCGACCAGCCCCAGGGCGAGCAGCAGCTGCGCCTCCGCCTCGGCC
>JAWLRI010000097.1:1149740-1168411 GCA_034781795.1 Crypturellus tataupa | reverse complement strand
GAGCGCTGCCCCCGGCCCGGCTGCCCAGGCCGGGCGCTTCCCCGCGGCCTTCGCTCTTGGCAGCCCAGCCCCTCCGGAGCGGCGCTGGGCGCAGGGAAACGCTCAATAAAGTGCCCAGTATCCCGGGGATTTCTGCTTGCAGTGACCTCCTAAAATAACTGCTGTCCAAAGCGTAGGAATGGGTACAGTGTATCCTGCGAGGAAATGGTGGGTCAATCTTTTTATTGCATATATCAAAGCTATATACACTCCACCCAGGAATTACGCACTTTAATCAAAGTCCTGTGCTGGAAGAGCAAGTCAAACTACTACTAAACTGTAAGCTGCCCTTGAAGTCTATTTTTTTTTCCCTTGGGCTTGAAGAACACTTCAGAGTTTTAAGTTAATATCTCTTATACTATTGGAAGTCCATTAAATTCAAATAGATTTGGAGGCCTTGGCAAGAGAGGTCTACTGAAAAATGCAAGGAAACCCAAACTTTAGTAGACTGATCACCACAAACAAACAAAAAAAAAAGGACAAGGCTGTGTAAGCTGCAGAGCTTGCCAGGCTTTGCAGAGCTGCAAGGCTTTGTAACATAGCCATGTCTATGTGTAGTAAAGGGTGAGAAATTGTTGCTAAACTTAACTTACGTGCAATGAAAAGCACCTTAATGAAAAGCACTTTAATGTTTAACTGGTGTTTCAGACTTAATAAACTCAGTGCAGCTTCCTGAGTTTTTGTATTTATAGGTAAAGCTTAAGTTATGTTTTTTACGCTTTGCGTTCCTTAATGACCTCTGTATACATACAGGATGTTTAGAAGCAAAACGAGCTTAACTGAGTGTATGTGTGTATTTTTTAAGATTTTTTTTTTCCCCTCCCAAATGACAGATGTGGGTTAAAACAAACCTGTCACTGTTAACATCTGTATTGTTTTGTAGCAAAGGAGGAAATGCAACTTCTGTCTGTTTTGTTGTTGCGATACAGAACCTGCTTTGTAGCAGACTTAATCTATGATATCTTAGCTTCTCTAGCAACTTAGTTTTTCTGCATTGAAACTTTAGCTTTCTTAAGTACTTTGGTTAACACTAGATTAGTTGTTTGTGCATATCAGCTAGTTCATGCCCAGTCAGCTTCAGTTCATGTTTATGGATACCTTTTAACATACATCATGACCTCTATGATATAATGTGTGGGAAAGGAGAAAAGGACATTCAGGTACAGGAGCTAACACTTTACATTTGGTCTGTTACAGTTTTTCTGTAATTTACAGTTTCAGCTATAAGGCGTAGGGACGCATGCTGCCTTTGACTTTTCAAATTCACCTTCTGCTTTTATGAAAGTCTTTGTTAAATTAGCCTTAATTATTTTTCTTACTGGCAAGAACTTGTTTGGCTAGAATTAATTAAAAAGTATGAAACAGTATGAATTAATATTGTGCTTTGACCAGTTGGCTATCGACCATTAAGAATCATGGTTGGAGCAGCCTGGCTTTGCTGCAGGAATTCAACTTGCTCTTCAGGTTTATTTTCATAAATAAAAAATCATAAAGCTGAGCAGTAACTGCTTTCAAAGCAATCCTAAAGTGGAATAACAGCCTAAATTATAAGATAGACTATAGCTTCATTAAAACTTCCTTGATGACTAATTAAAAAAAAAAAAAAACTGCTGATCACTGTCACATTGTAACTTTATTTGTCTTCAAAGGTAACCCTAAACTTCATCTAGAAAGGAGCAAACTTACTCTATGCAAGCTCATTATTTAAATAAATTAATTGCCGACTATGTGAAAGAGTTTAAATATTTTTGGATTATAACTTTTAGCCTAGTTTTGATTCAGTTCTACCATTCCAAATCCTGAAATTCTGATTTGGAGTTTTTATATATATGTATACACACACGTATATATGTTATATATATACATATATTTGGAGTATATACATATGTGTATTAAACATGGATGATGAGTGCACAGCAGGGTTCCTCCTCTTTTTGAAGCTCTGTTTGTACATGCGAGTACTGTGCAAGGCCCTCCTCCATCCACTTGGCATTCTTTCTTTAGGAGTGTAGTTGTTTCTTAGAAAGTACTTTGTGGAAAGTACTTCATACCTCTTCTTTTAAGAATGCTTCCTATTAATTATACTGTCATCTTTATTTCATTTTTTTCTTTCTTTGTTCTTAGTCATTTTGTCATCATCTTTTCCTTCCCCCTTCTTTTTCTTTATTCTTTTTCTTTAATTCATTTTCTGTTCCCGGTGTTCTCTTGTTTTGCCCTTGTGCAGTTAAGAGTGCCCCTAGTGTAGGGCCTTGTATGTTGATAACTACTTTGCCATTTCTGTATTTGCTCCTGGATGGTTTTGAGTGTTTTTTACTCAGGAGAACATGTGGTGTGTCATGGCTGGGAGTTGCTGTGATACTCAGATTTTGTTAGTAACAGCAGCTGCTTAGGGCTCTAAAAAGGACAGTGATTTCAGCAGCAAGGATGGTGTAAAAAATTCCTGCCTCTTCATTTAGGATGAAAAGCTGTTAGTTTAATTGTTAATGTAAACTGAACCTCTTAGCCTGTCTGAATTAATAAGAATAAAATCCAAAACAACTTTTCAGAGTGTTATTTTTTTAATCATAGTAAGATTGAAGGCTCACCGACAGGACTTTAGGCTAAAGTCACTGCCGCGTGAATGATGTTAGTAGGCGTTGTACTGGAAGGCTTGTGGTTTGTATTCTTTGTCCTTGATGAAACTATCTTTAAAATTGGATGCAGACAAATAAGTATGAAATGTTCAATCAAGCACTCATAGGGATATAGTCAAGTATTTAGTGGACTTTGGTTTGAATTGTTTACCGTTCCATTAATTAGACTTTACTTTCAGAATTTCTTGAGGTTGGCAAAAAGCAGCCTGCCCTTGATGTTCTCTATGATGTTATGAAAAGTAAAAAACACCGAACATGGCAAAAAATTCACGAGCCGATTATGCTGAAGTACCTGGAGCTCTGCGTGGATCTCCGCAAGAGTCACCTGGCGAAAGAAGGACTGTACCAGTACAAGAATATTTGCCAGCAGGTACATCTCTTGAAACTTAGTTATTATTTGCAGTATGGTATATGTCATCTGATATTAAAAAAAAGTACTGCCTAGTCTTGAGTTAGAATAAATTTGCTTTTTAGGTGTTTCATCTTTTATAGAATTTGCATTTTAAATATTTGCTGTCTGTTGCGGGGGGAACTATTTTAAATGTTCTGCCTTTGCCATAGGTGAACATCAAATCTTTAGAAGATGTTGTTCGAGCCTATTTAAAGTTAGCTGAAGAAAAAACAGAAGCAGCTAAGGAAGAATCACAGCAGATGGTACTGGATATAGAAGATTTAGATAACATTCAGACTCCAGAAAGGTAGGAAGCCTTTATTAAAAGCCCTGCATAGCAAAATATTCTTTTTTTCTGTTTCTGTCTTAAATGCAGCTGGATACTTAAAAGGGTACCTATTAAGAGTTATATGGGTAGAAGGTTACGAAGTGCTTTCTGATACAGCTCTGGAAGTGGCTGTGGATAAAGATTTGATGGAAGAGGGGAATGTGTGTGTAAATTCAGTTTTGCATGCTAGGCTAAAAGATGAATCACTGTATGACCCATAGAAATGTGTGACTGCTGGAACAGGACTGAAGAAACTAGCTAATGGAGGAGACAGAGCTGAGAAACAGGTTTGTTTCCAAGAAAATTAAAAGAAACAAGCAAAACGAGAAGGTGAATGGGAAAGAAACAGAGAAACTTCTGTATTCCAAAAGAGAGGAAAAGGTGGTAGACAAATGCAGGGGACTGTGTGCAGGGAGCACTGATGATGCATACGAGCAGGAAGGATCCATACTCTAGAGGAAGAATAAGGGTTATTTGAGCAGCCTCTCTCTCGAGTTGCTTCTGTGTGTGGAGGCATCTTGTTAAGAGGACCTGAAGTTTGGTCAAAGCACTGGATCCAGAATTTGATAAGATGAATTTCTAAAGGTAGAAAGATAGACAGTAGAAGGACAGAAGTGTGAATTTATAGGATGAAAGTACACAAGTAATAATGCTAGAATAGCAGTTGAAAATGGAGTATTGGTTCTTCAGGACACCCAGAATAAGGCTGAAGAGACCAACTGATACGGTGGGGGGTAAAAAAGGAAAAAATAGGAGGAGTAGGCTGAATTGAAGAAAAATTATTGGAGCAAAATTTTGGAGTAGAGTTTTACTCCAATAATTCCCTGACCTAAGGGAACCAGGCCTTATCTTTATAGCATCCAATTGAATCTCTATAGAAATACTTGTATTGGACACGTACTGTAAACTGTTGAATGTTGAACAAATGCTATTATATTGGGGACAAATATGTGTAATGTTATTTTATACTTGCTTGGGTAATTGATGAGATAATAGAAGAAAGGATCTAAAGAGTTAAGTTGTGAGTGTTATGGTTAATTGAGTGGAAAAACATTTAAAGAGAGGATACAGAAGAACTTTGGAAGAGTGCAAAGGAGGACTGATCAGTAAATACATCTCCCTAAGCATATTGACCTTCACTTAGCCTATAGCTTAAGCAAGCAGTGCTAGGTTATGGTGTAACCACTCTCAAATTACTGATTTCTTCTGCTCTGCTAGAAGTCACCATTCTGTTGTCAAAGTGGTTTGTGGGAGACCTTCCTAATTGGCTTCGGGCAAAATGAGGTCAGCACAAAGTGTGTATTTATGTCCTTCAAATGAATCTGTTGGTTTAGGGAGTGCTCACATTAACTGATGGACTTTATATGAACTGATAGAGCCACCAGCTATGTGGCCTCTTCTGCAAAGAAGAGGTGAAAGATGGGGAGCAAATAATGTTTCAGTCTTTCCAACTGACTTTGGAAGATAGCTATCCCCATTCTTCAGGAATCAAGAAATGTAGGGAATAAATTAAAATCTCAGTATGTCAAAACAATTTAAACCTCAGGAAGATGTTAAAAGATGCAACAAAGGGATCTTCAGCCATAAGCAGAGAGTTCTGGGAAAAGTAGTGCTCGGATTCTCTGAGAAAGTGGCTTGGGATTAACCTTGCTAGGGGTGATCTGAAAATCAAAGCAATACTTTGTGTTTGTAAGAATGTTGATGCTGGAATAAAAGGAAGATAGTTTTGGAGAGTTAGAAAATTACCATTTATTTACCTTGGTACCTGAGGTAGAGGGAAGGGTGAGCTTTCTGTTTGTATTGGGTAATTTCTACCTTAGAGTTTTGAAAATGCTAGCAGATGAAATCTCAGATATAGCATGAAATGATTCTATTAGAGGTGTTGAAGATACCGTCTGAGAATACATTTTCTCATCCTCCATATATCAGTGAATAGTGATCTCAACAGCTACTGATCTGTTATCTTTGTCATAGCAACTTTTAGGATTTTAGAATGACTTTTGAAGGAAGTAGTACGTGGATTTAAAAATTAGGGAGACAAATCAGCAAAAGTTTGCTATAGGGTAGATGCCATCAGATTAAATTGGTAACTTTTTTGTTAATTCATTATGTTTAGAATCAAGAAATGCCAGAGAAATAACCCGAGGAAAAAAAATAAAGTTGTTGCTACCATACCAGAAGGGATGTTTCAGTTGAATTGGCAGGTGACTAAGATGTTGCCTAATAAGTGACTGACAACATGATGTGAAATTTTTCAAGGAAAATCCTGGCCTAGAAACCAAAGAAATTTAGTGCAGATACAAAATTGGATGGTTTTGTCTTGTGTAGGTGACCATGAGGAGTGGAGTTACAGTAGTCAAATAAAAACTACAAGATGTGGGGTAAAAACAAAGATGTGGAATAGAAGGCCATGGATTATTAAATGCAAGGCTGTGCTGCATGTGCTGGGTGCTCAGTGGTTGCAAGAAATGAAGAGACTGCAATCCTGACTTTAGTGGTTGTTTCTGGATGACAAAAGCCATGTGGCAATGAAAAGCAATTTCAATACTAATGTGTTCCAGGTACTGTACTGTGGTGAAGACTGAGATCTTTAAAAAAAAAAAAAAAAAAAAAGTAAAAAGGGATCTGAGGAGACTATTGAATCTTTCCATCTACAGTAAATTTTAATTTAAATTCTTCCTGACAGCAGCTAGTCTAACCTGCTCTTTAAATTCTACGATAATAAAAATTCCTCAACCTCTCTTGCCAGTTCACGTTTTGACATTTTGTCATCCTTAACAATAACAAATTTTTCCCAATGTCTAATTGAAATATTCTTTGTTACAGAGAAATCCCGTCAGTACCTAGATACTCAAGATTGACTGGCTGTCTCTTCCTTTACATATTTCACTTCTTTGTATTTGAGGATTAAAAAATGTCTCAGTCCCAGTTTTTCAGTGAACAGTCTGAGTGTTCAGTGTTTCTTAGGTCATGTTTTCTAGATTGCTTGCCATTCTTTGCTTGATTTGGTGGGGGAATTCCATCTTTAGTTTGCATGTGATACTAATGCTCAACAAGGTTGAATTAGAAGTGGAAGCATTGTAGAAGAGATAGGCAAAAAGTTGGAAGAACTGAGAGTTTATTTTAAAAGCTTGATACAGAAAGGATTTTAAAAATGAAAGCTTATGAAAAGTAAGATGGTTCTTTAAGTTTATCATTGGTAGGAGCAGGAAGACACCAGACTACAGAGCATAAGGGATAATATTGATGAGAGGAGTGAATTTGTCTTAGTGCTTCAGGAATCCCTTCCAGTCCTTTATTTTTTGTAAGCATAGGGCCTGGAATCAGGCGCTGTTAAAATCAGAACTGTCAGATCTTACCACTGACATCTTTAACAGTCCATTTTTTCATGCCAGAATTTTAAAAGGATTTTATGCTTTCAATGTCAATTTATTCTTATTACCAGTGTCTAAGCACTTAGGAAAGATAGTATGTTGAGGTGATAGCTGGAGGGATTTTTGTTAGTTGAGCAGTGAGAGAAATTGAGGTTTAGCATAATTGGGCATACTTTATTATAAATTATATATGATCCTGTTAAGTATCACAGGATGGGTAATTAAATAGATAAAGTGATACTTTTGCCAAAATCTGTATGTAGGTCAAGTCACACTTGAGTTTTATTAGGACAGTATTGGAGTGTACAATAATTCTTGTGTGGTCTACAGTTTGCTTGCTGACAAAATTAACAACAGAAAAAGGCAAACTGAGTTAAGGTTGCAATTAAAAGGCAGAGGGTTGAACTGTTTATATGTGCTAGTACAGGGATCTTTTTTTTTTTTTTTTTTTTTTTTAGAGGTAGTGCAAATCATGAGGCAACAGAATATCGGGTTTCCGCTGTGTCATGTCAACAAGTTCAGATGAGCTCCCTATGCTAGCACTGCAGGTGGCTGAAGAAGGAAGTTTCAGCAAGCAGGAAAGTATCCGAGAGGATAGTGATACTGGGATCTAACAGAGATGCGGTCAGCTGCTGCCTGGTAGAAGAGGGAAGGAGAGAATCCTGGAATGAGTTTTCCCTTGGCTAATGCAAAGGACATGCAGACCCCTGAGGCCTCTGTTCTGTCTGCAGCATGTATGTGTCAAGTTAGCAAAAACACAAAGATATTTTGCATCCTTTAGAGGAAGAGTCTGGGGGAGCAATTTGATAATAATCAATAGTTTTCTTGTTACATTTTCAGATTCCTCTACTCTCACCTTGGATCCTAAAAAGAATTCTGGGGAATAATATACTATTTTTTGATTACCTCTCGCTCTTGATTCCAGTGTCCTTTTGAGTGCTGTGAGTGGGGAAGACACTCAGGATCGTACTGACCGACTGCTTTTGACACCTTGGGTTAAATTTCTGTGGGAATCATACAGACAGTGTTTGGATCTTCTCCGAAATAATTCTAGAGTGGAACGTCTGTACCATGATATTGCGCAGCAAGGTAAGTTAGGAAAATGGAAACAAGAGTGTAATGAAAATCGGGACTACCAATGTTACATATTTTAAAGCTACAAAATTTTAACATATGCCTCATATTTTAAAATGTCCTAATTTCCTAACTATATGTATATGCGGTATTCTTAAAATTACAGAAGTTCCTTAAAATTGATGGGAATCCCCATCTTGTAACAAAAATATTCGAAGGAAAAGTTATTTTGCTGGCTCTACTGACAGTTAAGAATTAGTAGTGCTGCATCTCTTTGTTATTTACTGTTCAAAATTAGTCTAGTGTTTCTCTTTTCAATGGCAATTGTGCATTCCATTTATGTATACTGTATCAATTAAATTCCAGAATAATATACATAAAAAGAGTACTCTAAAAGTGTCATAAACTATGAATTTTTGCATTGAAATAGTTTAGGAAAATATAATATGGAAGATAATAGGAAATGATCGGTCTAATTCTTCCTGGCATTATTCTGCAAATATTGAATTATTTAGGTATTTTTTGTTGTTCATTTTTGTTTGTTTAAGGACAAGAGATAAATGGAGCAACTTTTCCTTCGGGGATATGACTTAGGGCTCTGTGTTTTTGAGAAAGAGGCTGTTATTTTTAGCTACACTCAGATTATGCAAGTACATTAGGAAAGATGACTGATTGGTTCTAAGTGTCTTATTATATTTAAGTCTGTCCTGCAGTGCCAGGAGTTTGTCTTTTACCAGTTACTGATACAGAAACTTTACATTTTGGATGGCAGTGACCCAATGGAAACAGATTTTTGACAGGGAATTAAGTGATCAAAGCTCTTTTCTTTTTTTTTTTTTTTTTTTCTGTGTCATCTCTGTTATTTTGAAAGTTCTGTTGAACTTATTATACTAATACATAAATAAGTAAATGACTTGAGACTTTCCCCCCATGTTTTACAGAGCTTGAATGCTTGCATTCCTCCGAGCCTCAGAATTTTATTTGCACTAAGTTCAAAATAAAAATAAGAAACCCTGCTTAGAACATTTTAGAGATGCAGTGTCTGTGCCTTGGGTTTAATTTTGTAGAAGCGTCTCTATTTTTTGAGGTCAGGTTGCTAGTGCTCTGAACTGTCACTTTAATTATACACAAAGGTTAGATTATGTCTCATCTTATATGCCTTTGGACTATAGGAGTCTTCAAACATACTAATTTTGATATTTGAAAGCCATTTAGGATTACAGTGAAATCGGCACTCGATAACATTCCTCGTTTGTCTTGTTCATTTTTGCAGCTTTTAAGTTCTGCCTGCAGTACACACGCAAGGCCGAGTTCCGCAAGCTCTGCGATAACCTGAGGATGCACCTTGGGCAGATCCAGCGTCACCATAACCAGAGCACAGCCATCAACCTCAACAACCCCGAGAGCCAGTCGATGCACCTGGAGACCCGCCTGGTGCAGCTTGACAGCGCTATCAGCATGGAGCTGTGGCAGGTACGAGGAGCCCTGGCTCCTGTAACCACAGTGTCATCGTCAGCTTCTCCACATGCTCCACCTGGGGCACGCTCCATGCTGTATTTTGCATGATAAAGACAGGATAGTAGCTGAAGAATAAAGGTTATTTATCTAGACTGTGATACTGCATACCTATTCAGTACTTAAAGTCTGATATTTCTGGAACTGCTTTTTCATGCAGCATTTCAAAGCAAGCGTCTGCTGGTAGCATTTAGTGGTGAAGGGACTGAAGTTTGTTCAAGCTGTGCAAGTTAATTACGGTGTCCTGTCTTCTGACGTTTTGCATTCCTGTGAACTAGGGCACCTGGAATTAGCTGGTAAACGTTGAAGTCTGTTAGACTGAGGCCTCAACGCTGCTGTTTGAAGTGCCCTAGTACCTACCAGGGAGAGTGCTATCGCAGGAAGCCTTTCCAAGATGTGCTTTTCTTTTGGAACCTTCCTAATGGCAAAGTAGCTAAAATTACTGTTTTTGTTGATCTAGAGAACTGTTGCATTATTTCCTTTTTAGATGTGTAAGTAATTACATGTAAAACACTTCTTGATTTCTATATATCTTTAGGGAAAACCATGCCCTTTTTTGGTCACATATGCTTATATGGAAAACGATAGTGGTGGAAAATTTCTGATATTCTGAGGATTTCCTTTTTTTAAAAAAAAAAAAAAAAAGCTTAAAATCTGAAAGAAAAAACAATCTTTAGAAAATAACTCAAGCTTTAACTAAAAAAAAAAAGTAGCAGGTGGCATTAATAGATTGGCACTATATACAAACAATTTCTTTAGTAGGTAGGAAATATTTGATTTCATGTAGCTGGCAAAGCTAAAGTTCACAACTTATAGAGGCAGTTATGGGCTATAGTCTTATAAAAGCCTTCACATTTTTTTTGGCAGTTGCAAATAACTTCCCTGAAGTAGTGTATCTGTTTCTTTGTTTAGGAAGCTTTCAAAGCAGTGGAGGATATTCATGGGCTGTTCGCACTGTCGAAGAAACCACCCAAACCACAGCTGATGGCAAATTATTATCACAAAGTTTCAACTGTTTTCTGGAAATCAGGGAATGCTCTTTTCCATGCATCCACTCTTCACCGACTGTATCACTTGTCAAGAGAAATGCGGAAGAATCTTACACAAGAGGAGATGCAGAGGTGTGGAAAGATGCTTACTGTGATCATAGATTCTACTTTTAACCTCTTAAATTCAAAAATAAATTGCACTCCCTAAAGAAGGGGGTGGCATATGCTTGGCTATGAGCAGCTTTGCTTGAAGTGTCCCCAAAAGAAATCTAGAGCAAAAATGATGATTTTACCAAGCTACAGAGTTAAGTAAAAGTCAGGATCATCTGAGTTTAATTTCCTTTTCTGCAGCTATCTGGGATTCAAAACAAGTTAATAAGTACCTGTGTTTTGTTTCCTTTGCAATGTGGCTAGTATAAACTTTTTCTGAAATTTGATACATAGAGGAGTGTGAAAGTTCTTTGTTTTGATTATAAGTGTGATACTGGCAAGACTCTTCAGATATGCAGGGTCATTGACTGTATTAACCTCACAAGTTCATTTACAGGCCTTTATAGAATCAGAATCTAGTGGGAATAAATATTCTGTGTAACTTCTTAGATTCCTGTTCATCTTTGCACTCTTGTCAAAATGTCATCAAAGAGTACATCCAACTTTTTCAGGAACATTTAAAAATTGTTGCAATCAAAATGATTTTTATGAATTTGCAGTTAAAATTAGGTCTGAAATAATTTTGCTTTCTATTATTGTAATCATTTCATAGTATCTTGGTGTGTGTATGTGTGTGTATATATATGTGTGTGTGTCTTACATATTTATATATGTACACATACATACCTACCTAAGTAGTAGGAACACATTATCAATACTTATGAGTACCGAAAAATGGTGCAGGTTCTACTGTTCCTGCACAGATGCCATCTTTTCTATTACTGGTTGTATTTTTACAGTTTTTCAGCATCACTGCTCTCATTCCCATGCAGTCCCTATGAATTGGTGTGTATTGAACTGTTTTCAGTCATTTCTTTTGTGGTTTTGTCAACAGGATGTCCACTCGAGTCCTTTTGGCCACGCTGTCGATTCCCATAACTCCGGAGCGCACGGATATCGCCCGCCTCCTGGACATGGATGGCATCATTGTTGAAAAGCAGCGGCGTCTGGCGACCCTGCTGGGTCTTCAGGCCCCCCCTACCCGGGGCAGTCTCATTAATGACATGGTAGGTAGCAATGCCTGGGCAAGAAGCTTTTGAACACAGGAGTCTGGTTCCTTTCTAGATGCACTGCACTTAAGTGCGAGGCATTAGTTTCAAAATAGAAAGGCTTATTAATTATATGACTTATGGTATAGTGTTAAAATTTCTGATTCATGAGAGACTGTTGGTAACAGTGGCAGTAACAGAAGGCCTGAATCTTTGCATAAAGTAAAGGTTAATGTTCAGTATTGTCCATTATATTAACCAAAAAACAGCTGTCTTGTTTTGAAACGTGTAGAGGAACTCTGTAGAAGGTTTTGAACTAGAGCTTAATTTTTTCCCTATACTAAGGGGAGGACTATTTAATAGAACATAAGTTTTATTCCTCTCTTTTAAAAACCTTTTGGGTAGGGATAGATCAGATATCAAATATTGGGTGGGAAGGACTTAAGTAGTTGTGAAAAATTCCTTTTGCTTAACTCAAATGAATGGTAGATGTAGCTATCTTCAGACCCTCCAGATGCGTGCATGCCTGAAACTTACATTTATCGTTTGTTTTGTAGATTGTATTAAATGGCCTTCTGGGCAGTTCTCTAATTTGTCTTAAGAGCAGTTTAAAAGTTTAGAAATTGTGATTCGAGATACTTGTTTTAGTTCAGCAGTAGGCCTGCATGTTAGCATGTAAGATTATAGGTCTTCATTTGTGCTTTAGAAATGTGGAATAAGTTGGGGATGGTACACTAGTCTATTTTCTTGTTTTGTGTTTTCTTGTCTATTTTTTCATTTGTAAATGGAAACAGTTAAATGATGTAGTGTAGTTATTTTCCATGTAATAAGAATATTTTTAACAAATAAAGAATTCATCAAAGAATTAAGAATATTTAAATTATTGTACTTGAACAGAGTCTTGTATCAAAAGATATATGTAGTATCTAATTAAGTTCTTTAATGTAAAGTTCTTAAAGTATAGCTATTCATTAACGTATTTATTTTGACCTTGTTGTTTTGCCTATAGGTAAGATTCAATGTAGTGCAGTATGTTGTTCCCGAAGTGAAAGAACTTTACAATTGGCTTGAGGTCGACTTCCACCCGCTGAAGTTGTGCAGTCGTGTCAGCAAGGTAAGGTTTGTAGCTCTGGGGATATTATTGGCCTGCGCTACTAGTCTAATGCTTGGATGTCAGATGGTCATAAATACTGTCTAGTTTTCCATGTTTCTCTCCTGCTGAATTTCTAATAGTAGCCTTTATTTGGCCAGATTCCTGTCCTAGTGCACATACATAGTAGATGATGTAGATAGCACAGCAAATTATTAAAATGAATTAAAATTTTAGATAAGCCTCTGAGATACTATGAAGAGAGCATTGATAAAGATTCAGTTTTGTGAACTTCTCAGAAGTTTCTGTGGTTGGAAGTGATAAGAGTTGAATTTTGTTCAATGATGTAGGAATGAGAAAAAAATGTTGGTGAATAAGTTTTAATGGGGAAATGAAAAAAAAGTAGTCTTATTTTACTATTAAAATGTAGAGTCTCGGAGGTAAAATAATGTGGGATCTTGTTGATTACATTAAATTAGTAATGTGCTTACTGTTACTAGGGTTCTAGTCATGTACATGCAGAAAGTATTAGCTCTCCATTATAAGTAAGTGTTTCAGTACAAAGTTATACCTCAGTAAAATAGCCTAGTTTTGGGAGATGTGTGGGTTTTTTCATAGTTGTAAAACAGAAGTGTGCGAGAACCATGTTTCTTGCTTAAAAGTGAAATTTTCTAGGATTTATTCAGCTAAGTAACTTTTAAGAATTGTGACAGGTTCTGAACTGGGTGAAAGATCAAGCTGAAAAGGAGCCTGAACTGCAGCTCTATGTTCCTCACCTGCAAAACAACACCATCCTTCGACTGCTGCAGCAGGTATGAATGAGGAAGGTGCACATTGATAGCCATATGTAAGTTAGAAAATGCTTTAGAGAAAATCCTAGAATGGAAACTTTTATATTCAAGTAAATTTTCTCATCAAACAGAAGACATTTCTGACTTAAAAATATTCCTTTTCCAGTGTCTATCCTATACCCTCCGGTTTCTGCATTGTGAAGGGACAGCCTTAGCAAATGCACTTAATTTTAATAGTGGATGCATACAATAGTGTATTCTTTTGCTTAGATTTTTTTCATCATTGGCCTGTGAATTCTTGTTTAAGGTAATTCATGGCTTCCTGAAACTTCTTATTTGGAGTAAGTTTTGGATGACATTTTAGGGGGGCTTTTTTCTGTTAGCTGTCTTACAAAATGCACATTTCATTGACCTGCTTTCTTTACAAGTGATGAGCAGTGTTATTTCTGATGTGCCAGAGAAATAGTTGAAGGCTAATTAGCAGCATAGCTTTATGTAGCTACTGCTGCCAGTCTCCTTCAGACAAAGAACTTATTCAGGAATAGGATTTAATCTTAGGTTAAGTTTTAATCTATACAGAAGTAAAATACTAAAAGGAGTATTTATAGTTTCCTTAGTAAGTATGCATAATTTATTAGTAATTTAGCCAATTAACTTTATAGTGCCTTTAACATGATCTTTTTTCTCATCTCTTTACAATGAATGGAAAAATACTTAACATTTCTTTTCACATCCAGGTGGCCCAGATTTATCAAAGCATTGAATTTACTCGTCTGGCTAACCTGGTTCCCTTTGTCGATGCCTTCCAGTTGGAACGTGCTATTGTAGATGCAGCCAGACATTGTGACTTACAGGTAAGCACTTACAAAGACTTGCATGAAACAGGGTGTGGGTTCTGCTGTGCTGGATGAAAACTTACCCAGTTCAGCATTAAGTGCAGGGGAGATAACCAGTCCTGAAGGAGGAGAGAGAAACTAGACTAAGAAGGTGCAAGTGGGAGGGCATGTAATTAACTCCTAGTTCTTAAATCTGGTATGGTTTTCTCATTTCTGTGAACAGCAATTAATATAGGTACAGTGATTACGTATAAGTGCAGGTAGCAATTAACGTAAGTGTAGTACAAGTGCAGAGCAGATGCTTAAATCAGGTTTGAGGGGACTTCTGTGGGCTTCGGTCATTTAGTTTAAAAAGTCCTGAAGCCAACCTAACAAATAAGAGTGTTTGAGTGATGTTGCTCATTGGCAGAGCAACAGAGAAATAACCTAATTAAAAAAATAAAATAATTATTTTTGCTCTTTTCATTTTGCAAAGGTTCGCCTTGATCATACTTCTCGAACGCTGAGTTTTGGTTCAGATTTGAATTACAGCACTAGGGAAGATGCTCCGCAGGGCCCGCAGCTGCAGAGCATGCCTTCAGAGCAAATCAGGAATCAGCTCACTGCCATGTCCTCAGCTCTGGCGAAGGCTCTTGCAGTCATTAAACCTCCCCACTTAATGGTAAGTTTAAAAAAAAAAACAACAAAAAAACGTAAGTCTTCTGGAATTACTGACAAATTCAGACATTCCCTGAAGTACGTTTTGTGACGTACATTTGTTGTCTTTTAGTCTTCTGCTTTTCTGATCAACTGTTCATTCAAGTAATCTGCTTTCCATGCAGTAGAATTCAGTATTGTTACTGTTGTCTACTCCCTTTGAGAGAAATATGCTAACACCTCAGTGATAAATTTCACAAATGTAGTGTAGAGTTAGTGTATCTTCAAATGACAGAGCATTCTTCTGCATCTGCTGCATATTCAGCTCTTCTAATATATCTTGATTTTCTGGATTAGCAAGATAAACTTGTTTTGAAGTTGTGAGATCATACTTCAATATTACACTTCACTTACTTAATTTAGCTTTCCTTGACATGGAGAAGACATCAAGCTACCTAGTGATTAATATAACAAAGCATTGTAAAGATTTGAGAAGGAAGAGGTTAGTGCTTATGTAGACGTGTTTTATGAAGTGCTCCTTTTTGCTTATTTTATGGTAACAGTTTTTAATGTAATTTGGCAGTAAGGATGAACTACTTTTATATCCTTTTGCTTTTAAGCTTGTTTTAAGATTTTTTTTTTCAGATTAGATTAATTTTATTTTTTTCTGCCTGACAGTAGTTAGCCATTTGTGCTTGTGAAGAAGGTTAAAACATTCATAAATGCACCCAGCTTGTTAGCATCTGGTCATAACTAGAACCATCTCAAAATGTAGAGGAGAGGCCTGAACTGAAATTTCCAGTCTTTCATATTCAAATTTGGGATCTACCAAACCTTCCATTTATGGGTTTACAAAGCTAGCATTCATTTAAAATTTGATTTGCTCTTGTGAAAATGCAAAAGCCAGCTTTCTCGGCTCATCCTGGAGAAACTGTAATTGTAAAGCACCTGGAATATAACTTCAGAGTGAAATCTAAAAACCTGAATGAAAGCTCCCACAACTGAAGAATTGATGTGTTCATTTCTCTCTCTCTGGGGTCATTGGCTTTCAAGATCAGATTCACCCATGAGCTCTCATTTCATGTTCTCCAGAGCCCCATATGAACAAGGTATAAATCAGTCTGGGATTTTTGGTGTGCCTTGTTTATGGTCAGATAACCTTCACTTCTCTTAAAAGACCAGTGATGATTTTTTTTTCTCTTTTTAAAAAGTATTTTTATTAAAAAAGGCAGTTTTTATTTATTTCTATTTTTCCTTATATTAAAAAGACCTCTAGTAATGTGTTCATGTTAGATGTTTTATCCTGTTAGACATGTTAAGAGGTATTCATAAAGCCAACACAAGAACTAGCACTGGATCATGATATCTAATTCTAGGTTAATTACATAAAAAACTAATCTTGTAGTGCTGTAGACTCAAAATATTCCATGCGGTTTTCCTCCAAAAGGGTTTATTATTGTTTGTTGTTAGACAGTGTTGATTTAAAAGAAAAAGCATCTCTTGCCTGCATATCTGTAGGTATATCTGTATTGCTTAGTGTTTTCTGGCACAGAGGAGTAACTTGCTGAGCAAGACAGCAAACACCAGTAACTCTGCTTGTAAAATTGGGGTAGATTCTGAGTAGACACCAGCTTAATGATGGTCTGTGTGTGGTTAGAAAAGCTGTGCATGAGGTTGACACCTTCCTTTTTTTCTTCTCCCCCCCTTCACTATTCACATCAAAACTTTTCAAATGCTTTAAAAATTCTAAAATAATGTCAAATTTGTCATAATTTACAAATTTGTTAAATTTTAGGATTTTATTTTGTTTCTCATATTTTGACACCTCCAGTTACCTCAAGCACTTTCAAATCTGGAACAAATTACAGACAGACCTTTGAGTGTTTTTGTTTAATGTCCTAGAAGTGGCAGGTTACTAAAAATATCTTTGAGCTGTTTGAAGGGCAGCACAGCTGAACGCAGGGGACTGGCTTGGCTGCAGTGCTTTGCTGCTTGCTGGCCTTGATTAAAATGGGCAGCTCCCTGAGCTGGCCCAGTTGTGCCGTTTCATGTGTAGAGCATGAGTCTCTTCAAAGAACTGCGCAATGTTCTGGAGGAGAATCCTGGCAGGGATGCTTGAAGAATGTTCTGTATTGCAGTTTTTATAGTGTTCACACCTAAACTGTTGAGTCAGTGCTTTTTTGTCTCGCAGACAGTGCTTTGTGTCAGGATATTTTCCTTTCTGTGTACAACAAAACAACAACAAAAAATTTTAAAAAGAGGGAGCTCTGGAGAAATATGACACAGCTGTGCTTGCCAAAACATACAGAGGCAAACACATAAGCATTGTGTTCCTCCTCCTTCACTAATGCAGCCTTAAATCTCATGGACATATGCACATGCAGGATCTTAGGATGCAGTTTGAAAGTCCCATCCCAAAGGTGGCTGTGTCGTAGAACACTGTCTCATGCAGGCAACTTGCAGCTCCATGTACACATGGTTCTGTAGAGTGCTCTGCATGCCGCCTGGATGATTGATTAGATTTGCAATTGCAGTTGTATTTTCATGCAGTTGTCAAGTTTGATGAAAATAGCTTTCCTTTGAGAAGTATTTGCTGTTCTTTGTGCCTTCTAAAGAGATGTCACGTATTGTCTTATCATTAATTCCAATTCAGCAAGAGAAGGAAGAACAACATCAGCTGGCAGTCAATGCCTTCTTAAAGAATTCGAGGAAGGAGCATCAGCGTATTCTTGCACGTCGTCAGACTATAGAGGAGAGGAAAGAGCGCCTTGAAAGTCTGAACATCCAGCGTGAAAAGGAAGAGCTGGAGCAGCGCGAAGCAGAGTTACAAAAGGTCCGTAAAGCTGAAGAGGAGAGACTGCGCCAGGAAGCAAAGGAAAGGGAGAAGGAGCGTATCCTGCAAGAGCATGAGCAAATCAAAAAGAAGACGGTTCGGGAGCGCTTGGAGCAGATTAAGAAAACTGAACTGGGAGCCAAAGCATTTAAAGATATTGACATTGAGGTACGTAACTTAGTGTCGAAGTACTGAGTTATTTTTTATGCTGTGTTGTTACACTGTTAGGTTGTCAGAATTCCACCTTCTCTACTGGCTTTATGTTGTAACTGGTTTTATAAACAGTCTCTCAAAAAAGAGATTGCAAATTTGACATTTAAATATTTAATTTGCTCAGCAATGTGAGTAAATTTTGAGACTGAGTTTGGATAGGACCTATTTTATATGAGGGCATGAAGTCCTGCAGTTTTGAGTAGCAGTGCACAGATGAGTGCTTGTTTTTGTTTGTTTTGTGTGTTTTGTTTTTTTGTTTTTATTTTCCGTACTGTTTATACAAGAGTTAAAATATGAAACAGACATTCAGATCCAATTTGTGGTTATCTGGATTGACTAAAAATTGGGATGTAAAGCTTTAAAAATAAATTACTAATTACCAAAAGGAAAGTAAAATAAACTGAGAAAGATTCTAAAGCAAATTACTCTTACTCGGTTGAGAACTGTAGAGAAGCTTAAAAGAACAGTGGAAACAGCAATCGTGACGCTGTTTGCTCTATCTTGTGTTGACCACTTGATTGTAGGATCTTGAAGAGCTGGATCCTGACTTTATTATGGCTAAACAAGTTGAACAGCTGGAGAAGGAGAAGAAGGAACTTCAGGAACGACTGAAGAATCAGGAGAAAAAGGTACCAAGTAGTAAGAATGCAAAAATATGTCTATGCAAAACTTCACAGTTAATGATTGTGAGTGGTTGTATTGATAAATACATTATGTTAGGGTTGAAGAC
>JAWLRI010000097.1:1133365-1149640 GCA_034781795.1 Crypturellus tataupa | reverse complement strand
TTGCCCTTGTGAGTGTAAAAAGAAGCAATACATGTATAACAAACCGAGTTACTAGTGTCAGTGCACAAGTGTATTCTAGTTAATGCAGTGGGTTTGAGGCTGCATCCTTAGGCTGTTTGTGAAATGGGTCTTAGTTGTGAAGGCTTGTTCTCGGAGAGTGTTCAGAGATGGAGAAACCTTCAGAGAAGGTGAGGCTATTATAGAGGAGCCAAATAATAGATTTATTACAGTAGCCCTCCTGAAACAGAGCATTCCTTTGATAGACTCTTCTTGATGGCAGAAGAAAAAGTCTGAAGTTGGCATGACTGTGTAAGCAGGGATTGCCAGAGTAGATGGCAGGACTTCCCCTTGTTGTCAAAGTTGTTAAACAGAGCAACTGGAGGGTTGGAAAAAAGGCTACTGAGAATTATCAGTGATATAACTTGGCTTCTGTCTAAGGAGTGTCTAAGTAAATTACTACACCTGTATCTGGATGTGATTGGTATCATATCCTTTTTCCCCAAATCTGTGAGATTGTACCTGGCGTAGCAGCTGTGGACAGGGAGCAGTTGTACTGACTGCAAGGGATAATGAACTAGGAGACATCAAATGAAGTGAGTAGAAGTCAAGGTCAGAACAAATAAGAAGACGGTCTCCAAGCAGCGAGCCTTAGAATTTCTTGCCAAAGTGTGTTTTGTATTGGAGATGCTTCTCTGAGTTTAAGGAGCAAGAAAAAAGGCATCCATTGATACAACCTGAATATACAAAAACTTCCATCTTGCCAGGAAATGCCTGGAGCCAAGAGGAGTTTGTGCTGGGGAGAGCATTAGGAGGAGCGTCCTGTATGGGCTTGCTGCAGTCTTGCATCCTGTCTTTGGTTTCCTTTAGGAAATGCCAAGGACTGAGCATTCCAGGTTTGGTCTTTGCCTATACCAGGCTAAAGTTACCTTATCTTTATGTAGATTGACTACTTTGAGAGAGCAAAGCGCTTAGAAGAAATTCCATTGATAAAGACTGCCTATGAGGAACAAAGAGTGCACGATATGGAGTTGTGGGAGCAGCAAGAAGAAGAAAGGGTAAGGATTCCTGATTCAGGTAGTAAAATCCATTGGTAATGAATTTTCTTTTTTCTTTTTTCCTTTTTTTTTTTTTCGGGTTCTCTTTTCTAGATCAATTCAGAGGAGATGAGAGATTGATAGATACAAGTGTTAAGCTTTGCAAGTTCATTCTGCAGTGTCTCTCTGACTTCTGATAGCGGCTCGGATGGATTGATTGCAAGCATGTAGTGAAGTCTCACCTTGTAATACATTAATATTATTTATTTTTAGATCACTACTTTGCAGTTGGAGCGTGAGAAAGCCCTTGAGCATAAGAACAGACTGTCAAGAATGCTGGAGGATAGAGACCTATTTGAAGCCAGGCTGAAAGCATCACGACGAACAATTTATGAGGTACACAAAATCTGGTCTTACAGTAAAATGAGGGTTTTAACTTGTGATGCTGTGATTCCTCATGAAAGTTTGAAAAAGTCATCTACAATGACTCAGAATTATGACATTGTTTGCTTCCTATTTTGATTGAAAAAAAAAATCTTTTATCCACTCCTAGATTTTATCATTTACGACTGCTTTAATGTCCAAATCTGAAATAAGTTATGTAGAAAATAATTCTCTCACAGGTAGCTGAATTATTCATTTTAATACAGTTTCAGTGATAGTAAGAGATCCGTCACGTAGCTTGTGTCTAAACAGCTTGTGTCTATAGTATTTTGAACTTACTCTGGTAGAGTCATACTGAAAAAATAATTTTGAAGCCAAGAAATACATGGAAATAAATGCTTATGTGTATTTTTCTTTAATCTTTTTGTTTGAATCTGATAATTATTTTGATACTCTCCAACGTCTAATAACAATTAGACTAAGAGGACAGGAAGAGAACTGTTCATTTGTTTCTTGCTCTACATTTTTAATTTTTTTTGAGATTTTTATAGCTTTTATTTTATGCCTATGTTGCAATAAGAAGTAGGATTTTTTTCAAAAAATATTTTAACAAGTTAATACTTGAAACTTAAGCAGAAACCTTAAGCTTCCTTAGTAGAGCTAAGTTAATATATTGCCCTTAACTTGTGATTCTCTGTAACTGTTTGTCTTGCACATATAAGTTATGATGGTTTCATGTGACCTCTTTGTGTTTCAGGATAAGCTCAAGCAGTTCCAGGAGAGGTTGGCAGAGGAGAGACGTAACCGCTTGGAGGAGCGCAAGAAGCAGCGCAAAGAGGAGAGGCGCATCACGTACTACAAGGAGAAGGAGGAGGAGGAGCAGCGGCTGCGGGAGGAACAACTGCTCAAAGGTATAACTGGGAATGTGGCTGTGGTGTCTTTTGTATTCCTCACCCATTCCAGAGCTCTATCCGATTAACTTCAGGTTTCCCTGTTCCACAGTATTAGAGGAAGGTTGTTCTGCATCAGTTAGTAGTAGAGACCATCCCTGCTAGCTGCTCTGCCTCTCCGTTCTATCCAATGCACCTTCTGGATTTACATGCATGCAGGATGGAGAAGGCAAAAAGTTTATATGAGTGGAAAGCAAAAAAAGTATTTCCTGTGCTTCCTTTTCTCCAGACAGGAGTAGAGAGATAAGAAGCACTAGTGAAAAATTGAATCTTTGATTTTAATCTTTTAATTTGTGTTCTGACCACAGTCCATGCACATCTCATACAGGATAGAAAGGGAACATTGGTGTTAGACTGACAGCTAGACAATTGCTGTGACTCCTGCAGCCTGCTGTGATACTGAATTGCTTGTCTGATAACCAGTTCCAAGGATTTAAGATGAGCTCATAGACATCTCTTAAGATAAATTTCTGCTGTGCTTGTTGCTTAGTGGATGAAGGTTTTATGTACAAGGGTTTATAACCATGCAATATTAAAAACCAATGAAAAGAAACAAATCCTGGATAGCAAAATTCTGGCTTGGCTAGTTAGTATTACTTGTTTAACCTTTTCTAAGGAGGACTTTTTCATTGTACGTGAGTCAGTTATTGATATTTTTGCTGGCATATCTGTAGTCTATACATGGAATTTAACAAGTTGGAAACCTGTCTTCCATATCTAGCAGCAGTTGTTCCAGATGGCAGGAGCATATCATGGTTTCTTTCCATAGTGCTTTGGATTTAGGATACATAAAAACCACATTCTCACATTCTGCCCTTAACATGACCTGTAAAATGCTTGGATTTTCCTTTCTTTGTCTTTTTTGGAGTGGGAGGGATTGTTTGTAAACCTTTTTGAATACAGTGCAAGTGTAGTGTAGTTATATTTGCTGTGTGTTTTATTTACAGAGCGCGAGGAGAAGGAGCGCATTGAGCGAGAGAAACGTGAGCAGGAGCAGCGGGAGTACCAGGAACGGGTTAAAAAACTGGAAGAACTGGAGAAGAAAAAACGTCAAAGAGAAATGGAGATAGAAGAAAGGGAGCGCCGCAGGGAAGAAGAAAGGAGGGGTCTAGATGACCCATTTTCAAGAAAGGTAAATGTTAGCAGATTTATTTATTAATTTATTTTAGACTCCTGCTGCTCCTGTTTCTGCAGGTGATTTGTAAGTAATTGAAAATTCTGGTAATAGTAACAGTGTTGTACAATCAGTTGTAGCATAAACAACTGATTTAGCTGTTAATTATTATTGATTAGTATTATGGCAGCTTAAAAATAAAGCAAAACAAATAAACCACTAAGCTCTCCAATCTGCTTAAAAACTAAAAGAATAAAACCTAAAAAGAACATTGAGTACAATTTTCTATAACGCAAATGAGAATTATACTAGAAGTAAGTAAGAAGAATAAGAGAATTATAATGACATACACCAAAGTCAGAAATTAGAGTATGTATTGAAGGAAGATCCCAGTCTAAGCATGATTCTTCTGAAATATAAAACTATATTTTTATTTATTAAATGAGGTGTTTGCAACTTGTACTTGCAGTTAGAAGCATTGGGAAAAATCACTATCCCAATACAATAGGAAAAAAAGAGAAATAAGTTATTTTCAACTTAAATATCAAATGATTTTAGAAATGCAACTGAGTGCTGCAAACATTTTAAGCTCCCACTTTTTCAAAGCTTACTAGTAAAAGGACTATTTTTAAATTTCATTCACCTTAGTCATTACCCTTCTTTAGTGTAGGCTTTAGTGAATAGCTCTATGAAGATAAGAAATTGGAAGTTTGCAAAACTTGTTTTGAAAGATTTTTTTTAATTGATTATTTACCAGGTAAACTACCATCACCAATATGTTTCACATAAGAGGCACTTTCAGCTGTGGGTACTCAACTGGAGTGGAAAAGTTGAATCAGGTTCTGAGAAAGATATTTGTACCACTAGAGAAATAACATTATTTGGAGGAATGTGGTTTTTTTTTTCCTCTCAGTCTCAGTGCTTGTTGGGTCATTTCTACAAGAACATTACCACAAACATTTATATAGAAACTCATAGAATAGAGGATGTGTGAGTTCCTCTTTGACCTATATATTTCCCTGTACTGAAATTCAAACTTTAAGAAATACAGAGTTTTCAAGGAGTAGTTTTAGTTATGTGATCCAGCCAGATTACATCTTTTTAAAGAAGTCATGTGATTATTTGAAATCAGTTATTTTGCACTGCTTGCCTCATTGGCTTTCTATGGTGGAAATAATGAGTAAACCACTCAGGTGTCAAAAACTGTTTACCTAGTTTGTGTTTACCTGGGAGTAGATTAAGACATTTTAACTTTAGTGAAATACATTATTTTGCTCTGTGTGTGAGTGACTTGAGTTACAAATAACATTTTTTGTGTTGAGGTCTCAGGTGAAGGTTGGATAAATGGTGAACAAAATCGTCTCTGCTTTACAGACCTTCAGTTAACCAGCATGATGTCTTCAGATGTGCTTAAAAAGCACTTTTAAAAAATGGGAAGTGTTGTATATGTGAATTTCTACTGTCCTATTCAATAGGAAAGTAAAACTGGTAGAAAATGTTTTTGTATGAACAGCAGTAGCTATGGCTCACTCATATCGTTACGTGCTTAGTTGTAATAAGCTTTTTTCGTGCTTTAATTTTGCATATACTCTGCCCTGTTTGTACAGTGCATGGCATGAAGGGGGCCCTATTTTTTTACCCTACATAATCAATAAAATTAATCAGTTAAGACTGTATTTTACTTATTTGACCACCTGATCATCAGTCTTCTCTACAAGAAATAATTTATTAATCTAAAAGCATACTATGCTTAAAAAGTTATTAGTTGAAAATCTTTAAGAAAAAAATCTCAAGAGAATTGAATTGAATTAAGGGAACGCTCTTAATTTGTTCTGGCCTACAGGAGTCTCGTTGGGGCGATAGGGAGTCTGAAAGCTCCTGGAGAAGAGGTGGTGAGGCGGAATCGGAGTGGCGGAGAGGCCCTGTGGAAAGGTAATTATGGATAAAACAATATTTTAAGAGGTGAAGAAAGTAAATCCCAATACAAAAATGTACAACATTTCTGTTTCAAGAGATAGATACCACCTTCCATCCTTGTAATGGACTATTGCTTATTCCTCTTCATGGTTGAGTAAGATTTTTGAAAATTAATTGCATGAAATAATCTGGTGACAAATCCAAGGTTTATGGTCCAAATATGTATGTAAAAAGAATCCTGTCTTTACTATGTACAAAGGGGTTGTGAAAATGCTGAATGCTGTCTACTGGGTGCTTGAGTGGCCTGCAGGCATTAAAATAAGCAGCACGTCCTGAGAAATGGTAGAAGGCTGTAACTGCTATTCAGTTGTGCCTGATCTTTTCAGTGTTATTAAACCAAGTGTATTTTAAAGTGTTGTCTTAATGCCCCAGGGAAAGTTTTCATCAGTTCTTCCCACATATATCGTAGTAAGGGGAGTCAGTGCAGGTGCTGTCAGTCTGCCAGTGATCTCTGTTTGCAGTCAGTTAGCACGAGCAGCAGCAGTGGATTGTGTCACAAGCTTCCTAAGGTGTCATGCACTGTGTAGGTGTGCGTGTTTGTCACTGAGATTATTGCCACAGAACTGTGCCAGAATATAGGGAAACACAGATTAGATTATAGGGCTGTTATGGGCATATAAAGGGAGATACTTCATGCATGTATTATTATTATTTTTTTTTTGATACAGATTCTTCCGGAGTTAGCTAGAGTTTTTTAAATTAGGCTCAGTCTCATAGCTAAACCTGTTCTCTGTTGTGTTGCAGCAGATGGGCCATCAGGGACAACTAAACAGTTGTGGTTTTGAAGGAGATAATAAACTGTTCAGTCTTTGTTGAAGCTGTAGAAAAGGTTACCTGTCACTTCCCTATAGCAGTGAGGCCATCAGAACGTGTGTATGAAACCTGCAGATGCTGTAGATGTCTTTGCAACCCCACTTCAAATGAGTCTTTCAGGAAATTGTACCTTTGAGGGGTTTGATGCAATTAATCTAACATGGATGGGGGCAGTTTCTCCTGCTTGCTCATACCTTGTGCTTTTACAGAGACTGGCGCAGAGGAGAAGCAAGAGATGATGAAAGATCTTTTCGGCGAGGTGACGACCTGCCCCGGCGAGGCGATGACCTGCCCCGACGAGGGGACGATCTGCCCCGGCGAGCCGCTCCCGAAGAAAAGGAACGTCCTCCTGAGTCAGCTGAAGACAGGCCACCCAGGCGTGAAGGCGAAGAGGACAGGCCACCTAGACGTGAAGAAGAGGACAGGCCACCCAGGCGTGGCTTGGATGATGACAGGCCACCCAGGCGCGGCCTGGATGATGACAGAGGAAGCTGGCGAGCTGCAGATGACGACAGAGGACCCAGGCGCGGCCTGGATGATGACAGGCCACCCAGACGTGGCCTGGATGATGACAGACCACCCAGACGTGGCCTGGATGATGACAGACCACCCAGGCGCGGGCTGGATGATGACAGGCCACCCAGACGCGGCTTAGATGACGACAGGGGCAGCTGGCGAGCAGCAGATGACGACAGAGGACCCAGGCGCGGGCTGGACGACGACAGGCCACCCAGACGCGCGTTGGACGACGACAGGCCACTGAGGCGCGGGCTGGATGACGACAGGCCACCCAGACGTATGTTGGATGACGACAGGCCACCCAGGCGCGGGCTGGATGATGACAGGGGCAGCTGGCGAGCAGCTGATGACGACAGGGGTCCCAGACGCGGCATGGATGATGACAGGCCACCCAGGCGCGGGCTGGATGACGACAGGGGCCCGTGGCGTAGCTCAGATGATGACAGGCTCTCCAGAAGAGACGATGACAGGGGTCCGTGGCGGAGTGGGGAGGATTCCAGACCAGGACCTTGGAGACCATTTGGTAAACCAGGTAAATGACCTCCGGAGCACGGGCTGCTGCGGTGCGTAATGGTTGTGACGGTGTTGGGGATGGGAACATCAACTCTCTAAAATGTCTGAATTAATTTGGCTGATACATGCCCTTCTTTATATAAATTAATCCTTTTCATTTGGCTGAATTAGAAAAAAAAGTTAAATGCAGCAAGTGAGTATTACTTTCCCAGGAGATATCTCAAGGTCACATAGTAATGTTGGGAAGCTTGTCTCTCTGGTGTGCAAAAACCAAAATGTGCAAGTTCAGTGGCCTGGTGAGGAAGACCTTTCGATTAGATACACACACCTTGGCTTCTCTCCCTGTTCCCTCTACTTTTAAAAATATGTCTGAAGTTAACCTTCTCCTAAGGAGGGTTTTAGATAAGCAAGTTGTTCTAGTTTTGATCTTTTTAGTGTACAAAAATATTACTCTTTTACCATTCTGTTTTACTAGTTTGGGGTTTATCTTCCTTGAAAGTCCTGCTTTAAGCAGGAGTTTGAACTCAAACATTTACAGCCCGTGATCTTGTTCCTATATAGTTCCCATACCTATATAGTTTATTTGCTCTTGTTGATAGCAAATACTGCCTTCCTTTCAGATTCCTTTAACATGTATTGATGATAAATGTTTTTCATTGTCTCCTTTGTTGGGATTTACATGTCTACCGTATCAGCTGCAAAAAGTAGATGGTAAATATCTAAATTTGGTACTCTAGTAGTTTCTCCTCTGCTCTATTAAAAAAAAAAAAGCCTAATACAGAATTCCCATTCCTAAATATCTGTAAATTAAGATTATCATGGGATGAAGAATGTGTTGTATAAGTAGATGGTAACTGGTAGTTGTGTTTTAAAGTAGTACTTTAAAAAGAAGTAAGTTCTGATGAATGTGTTTGCCTAAAATATTCTCACTTGAAGATTTGAGTAAGATCCTTGGGGCACACAGAACTCTAGAACCAGTTTCTCTGAGGAAAGTGGAGGATTCTGTGTCTGTGTAGAGCTCCAAATTGAGTCCCAGGTGACTTTGTGGCTTGCAGGGGGGTGGCGAGAGCGTGAGAAGGCCCGCGAGGACAGCTGGGGGCCACCCCGCGACGCCCGGCCCCCGGCGGAGCGCGAGTGGGATAGAGACAAAGACCGGGACGAGAGTGAAAAGGACCGAGAACCGGACAGAGACCGAGACTTCGAGAGGGACGATCGCTTCAGGCGGCCCAGGTTTGACTTTGCTGCTTAAATATGTGCCCGGTGTTTCTGGGGGAAAAAAACATGTATCTGTGTCCTGATTTACTCTCTCCTTACTGTAGTAGAGGTAAAATGTTAACATTTAAACCTCTTTAATGTTTCAAATGGCAAAAGGGATGATGCTGGCTGGAGGAGAGGACCAGCTGAGGAGACTTCTAGCTGGAGGGATTCGAGCCGTCGTGAGGAGTGGGACAGAGGTGGTCGTGACATGAGAGACCGACGTATGGATGACAGAGATCTGCCCCCGAGAAGGGGGCCGCCACTCAGATCCGACCGTGAAGAGCGTATGTTTCTTTATTGCTAAGAGCTCACCTTAATTTAGGTCCTGCAGTGATAGGTGTTGAACTGAGAATAAGTTATATTCGCAGTCAGCAAAGTGATAAATGCACCGAAGCTTTAGTGCATGTTAGGCTTGCTGTGAAGTATCAAGATAGACATCCCAGAAAATCGATCTATCTCATTTCTTAGCAGTCTCAGAAGTCTGAGAAAGCATTTGCAAATAGGGCCTTATTCATTCCACACTATTAATTATCCTGATTTTGATTAATAATCTTAGTTATATACATTTAATAGTACTAGATTCAAAAAATACAATGACCGAAAGTGCATTAGACTGCGAGTTCACGTGGACAATTCTAATGAATTCTTAGGTTCAGAATCTCATTTCATTTCAGTTTCAGCCCTCTTTATCAGTGATCAGTGAAATGAGGTGCTGTCATGCAGTAATCTTGGTGAACAAACTAGAACAGAACTTCCAGCTGGATTATGATCATGGTTCTCCATGTACAGATTTTTTTTTTAATACATCAAGAACTGTTGTAATTGATTGTCTGTGTTGTTAATTGATACAGCTTTGTTCATAACTACATAAACATAACTAGGGTTAAAATTATGAACTCCTTTTGATGGAAAAAATTCTTAGTATAAGTGAAGAGGTTCTGAATACTGCTATCTGGAGTTGTATAACCCAGTGCCATTTCTGCTTTTGGTTTCAGAAGACTTGAACAGGAACCTTATTGTTTTGAAACTCGGAACACCAAAAATGTTTTTTATGTTATTGTTTACGGTTAGGATTTGTCTATTTTCAAGATTCAGCCTTTCTCTACGAGATGCATTCTATGCTTTTTATAATTCTGATATTAGTGTAAAATAAAAATATATTTTATATCATACAGACATCAACAGAACATTCTTATTTCAGTTACTCTGTTTTAAAGATGTCAGTATGTATTTGCTCACAGTGATGCTGAATCTGAAGAGGTGTGAGAGGAATTTGCCATCCATTACTTCACTCTCAAATTAAGTTGCATTTGGTTGTCATCCTCACAGTACCATTGGCAAGATAGAGAACAACTGAATTGTATCCAACTGAATTGTATTTGTTTCAGCTCTTGCAGGCTGTGGGTGGAAGGTAACAAACATTTCCCATGTGCTTCTGTGTTGTAGCGAGCTCCTGGCGCCGGGCTGACGACAGGAGGGAAGAGCGTGGGGAGGAACGGGAGCCAGTGAGGCGGCCTGCGCCCGCTGCGCCTGCAGCCTCTGCTCCCCCCGCAGCACCGAAGGAGCGAGAAAAAGATGGGGAGAAGGAGAAGGGTTCCACGAAGGAGCGGGAGCCTGTTCGCCGCACTAAAAACGAGACAGATGAAGAAGGGTGGACCACTGTACGACGCTGAGTGAAAATCAGAGCAGTTTAACCAATGTTTTAGCCTTGATTGGATTGAATCCACAGGTTATATTTGTGCTTATGAATCTTCTCAATTGGAATTCTTTAACAAATATTTTGAGATAACATGAAAGCATGAGCCTGAATTACTTACTCATATAGATCGATCATGCACAAAACTCACAGCAGAAGTTTGGAAATTGAATGCCAGTTTTTGAAATTTCAAATATTGCTTATTTCATGGATCACTTGTTGTTAAAATAAAAAGAAGCAATCCCCACAGCTGTGTCGAGTAATACTTCTATCTTTCACTAAAACAAGCTACCTTTTTAGTTGTTCTTAATTTGGAATGGGGTATTATCATCAAAGAAGGTGTGTTTTAAAACACTTGTGTTCATATTGTGGTGGAATTACTGAAAAGCAGAGCTGGATCAATTTCCATAATTAGCCAAAAAAAAGGATATTAAACCCTCTCTTATTTAGATATTTTTGAGGGCAAGTGATTTTGAGAGACGTATTTTATCATTATCTAAATTCAGTAAGTGTTGACATTTGAATTCAGTACAATAATAAGCATTATGAGCATTAGCTACACTGGGATATTTTCTGTAGATTTACTTGAATACATCTGCCTCTGGAGCTGTTTTGCAGTAATGTTCCAGTAACGTGTACTGCTGCAGTGTACAGCCACAAAACAGAGAGCTTTTACCATGCAAGCGTTTTGGTAAGCATATTGCTATGTCTTTTCTGTTGCCAACAGCATAACTGCTTTTTCCATTTACTGGATAATTCATGCCTTTCAAGGATTTATAAATATTGTCATATTTAAAATGTGTGGTTTTGGAGAAATTACCCCCTCCCCTCCCAATTCTTTGTCTTCAGGGTACATTCTTTCCCTTTCCAAAAAAGTGGTTTGTGGTAATGGCTGTGTTGACTTCAATTTTGGGGTGCAGTAACAATAATGAACTATCTGGTCATACTGAAGCCAATACAGAACTTGCTGCTGTGTGTTTCTTCAATGATAAATAAACAACTTCTGGAATTAGCTTCTCTAGTGTCCTGACTCCTTGTTGAAAGGTGCTTGAGGACAGGAATTTAATACCTGTCCATTGTGCCTTCCTCTTTCCCTGCCAGGTGAACAAGAATGTGACAACAGGGGGGACGTGGTTCCTTCCTAAGCAACCTTAGGGAATGTTAACATGTGTGAACACAAGTTGTAGCACTCCTCTTCCTCTTCTTTTCCTGCCCTTCCCAGTTTTCCAGATCCTAGTGACTTCTCAGGACCTGAAGACTTGCTGTCATAGTCTCTGTCTCTGAGCAGCAGCTGTTTGTGCCATGGGAGTCTGTCCCCTTAGCATCATAGAATGGTTGAGATTGGGAGGGACCTCTAGAGATGATCTAGTCCAACCCCCTTGCTCCAGCAGGGACACATAGAGCACGTGGCACACGGTGGCATCTATGTGAGTTTGGAAGATCTCCAGAGGGGATTCCACAACCTCTCTGGGCAGCCTGTTCCAGGGCTCTGTCACCCTCACTGTTATGTAAAAATGGCTTAAGTTCCAGTGGAATTTTTGGCGCTTCAGTTTGTGGATGTTTCCTCTTGCCGAATCACTCGAATAGCCTCAGAGCATTAGTTTTGTTCTAGGCAAAACATGTGGGGTGCGAGTGCCTCAGGTGGGCCTGGAAGGCATGGGAGCTCCACAGCCCTTGTTTCAGGTGGGACGGTGGGTGCTGCTGTGTTACTTGTGACTGCCCTTAAACTGAGTTGTGATTATGGGTTGAATGGGGTTGCAGGAGGGCTCTGCTCCAACCTCTTGCTGTGAAACTGGACCCTGTTACTCAGGGCTGGAGCCAGCCTGGCCCTGACACCCTCTGAGGCTGGAGGCTGCGCAGGTGCCCCAGGCAGCCGTCCCTTGGGCAGCCCTGTGAAGAGCCCGGCCCCATGGTCCTGCTCACCTCCCCGAGGTATCTGGAGGTTGCCCTTAGCTCTCCCCCAGAAGCCTCCCCTGCTCCAGGCTGAACAAGGCCCCTTTCCCTCAGCCGGCCCTCACAGGGCAAACACTCCAACCTGACCCTTCTGGGGCCTCTCTGCTGCCCTCACTCCACTTTATCAATGTCCTTTCTGTCATGCAGGGCCCAGTATCTAGGTGTCACCCACCCAGTGCTGAATACTCTCCTCTTGCCCACAAACCCAGTTATTCTACCCTGGAAAGCAGCTGGGTTGGTCAGGCATGAATTACCCTTAAGTTCCACAGGAACTTAAGGAAAATTTTATTTACAGCGACAGTGACAGAGCCCTGGCACAGGCTGCCCAGAGAGGCTGTGAAGGCTCCTTCTCTGGAGATCTTCAAGACCCGCTTGGATGCCACCCTGTGCCCTGGGTGTCCCAGCTGGAGCCGGGGCCTCTAGAGGCCCCTTCCAACCTCAACCATTCTGGGATTCTATGATTCTATGAATGTAGCAGTGGTCATTGCACCAGATAACTGAACAACTTTATAAGGGAACTTACGTAAGTTACTAATTTTTTAAAGTATTTGAGATTGTCACAATGCAGATCTCAAAATATTTAAGACTACTCCATGTAGTATTCTGTGGACTAGGTTACTTAAAAACAGATCTAGAAGATGTGAACTTTACAGACACAGCTGTCTTTATTGTATCATTTCACCATTTTAGACAAAATTCTACCTTTGGTGCCCAAAAACTGCTTCTGACCAACAGATGAACATCCATCTCTCGCTACAACTACACCTTAATATAATGTTTGGAGACCTGGAGAATGCTGACACGAATGTGAGATGAATTCTATAGCAAGCTGCGTTTGAGTCATCTTTAACTGAAGTTTAAGATGTTTAGTGAAACATAATAAAGCAGAGATTGTAAAACACCATGGTTAGATCACAGAACTGCTCAAGGCTGGTATTGTCAGATGCAAATGTGGCTTGTAAAGCAATCTGCAGGAGTAGAACATAAGCAGGCTGCTTAATAGGGACTTTTTAAGTTTTGTTTCCTCTAAAGTGTTTTTGTTCTGTGTTTTAAGTGTTTTAAATGAAAAATGCAGATTAAAGACAGAGACGATGGGAATAAAGTGGCCTTGCTGCAAACCGGGGACAGAGACACAGTGCAAGACAAATCATGACCTTGGCCTTGTGAGCCTTAATGCAGTCGTGAATGGGGCCAAAATACATCTGAGAGCTCTAGGTGGGACTGCTGGACAAGCGGATTGCAAATCACTGTAAAGAGCTACTGGAAGAAACCACTGTATCTAAGGAAGCTTTCCTGCTAGAGTAAAAGTCTATACTTAAACTGTGTGAGCCTACAAAATCCAATTATTGGGTCAGTGAAATGTAAGATTCAAGACTTATCTGTTATTCAGAAATCAGTAAAAAATATATGTAGCTTTTTACAGAATTGCAGGAAATGGGCAAACAAAAAGCATAGCAAGAGCAGGCCCTTCTTCCTGTTTTGCAAGGCAGGACCAACATGTTCTCAAATTGGTGGCACTGATTTAGTTATTGGTAGGACTCAGGTTCTGCAAACTGTCCCAGTGCTTTTCACCTAATTAAAATCTCCCTCCAATATTTGGTTCATTCCTCTGCTGTGAATTATATTTTAAAAAGTCGCTATGTAAAAGACTCACTTGCCTACCTAGGGGTATTTACTTATAATAAAGTGATTCTTGCAAGATACTTGATTTAAAACAGTAACTTTGATCTGCAGATGCCTGTAGTTAAAAAGGAAGTTAACTCTAGCCTTGCTCTTCCTAGTTACCTTTTGGGGAGCCCGTAAAAGCTTTCACCCTGGGCTGCTTTCTGCATAAACTATTCATGGATCCCGGGGCTTAAGTTCCTCATTAGCAGCTTAAATTGTTTCCAGAAATTTAGGAAATGTGCACAGAACTGCAAGCAGTATCCATCACATGGAGCTTTAAGGGTGGCCAAGCAACAGTTCAGAGCCACAGAGAATGTGCACAGGAGGCACCTTGGGAGGTTGCTTGAGCACTCCCCTCTCCTCAACAGAAACCTCCACAACTCAGTGTTTGCAGGATCAATCTCCTGGGCTTGTGAAGGGCAACTCACCAGAAGGATGCGCTGCTGCTAAACCATCATACAAGCGACTTGTTTGAAAACCTTGCTTTTAAACGGGCTTTTGCCGTTTCCTGCCGTCTTCTCCATTTTCTCCCCCGCTCGGTGTGTTCAGTCGCGCACTGCACCGTCTCACCTGCCAATACCTGGGGTCAGTGCTCGTCGCCGCGTGGAGGCTCCGGGCAGCTCTGAGCCTCTCCCCACAGCGCACGCAGGGCTGGAGTCCTGGACACGAGGAAATTTTAGCTACAGCTGCTGGCGGGGAGCAACAGGCGAAGCCACAGAGCGACACTTGGCATCTTGGTGAATTCCAGGCTTGTCACAGAACAAGGGAGCTTGTTTACAGCCCGAGAGGAAGCACTGGCACCTCCACTGCAGCCCTGCCAGGGCCGCCCTTAAGAAAAGCTTTAAGGAGTTTTCCAAGGAAGTTTCTGTCTTGCTTTCGTCTCCATTAACAAGCATTCAGATTAAAATACACATACTGCACTTCCATTTTTTACAAGAACTTAACAAAACCATGAAAGAAAAATCCACAGCATTACATTCAAGCTTGAGTCTTAAGTGCTGCACAGGTTAAATCTGTGCGGACATTCCAGTGTATAGTTAAACTTCAGCACCTTACAGAGTAATGCAAGCCCTATACAGAAACACAATATACAACTTGAAGATAAGGAAAATCCAGCTGCTACAAGATTAGCTGCAGCCACCACAGTGGGATTTACTGCAAGCCCCACTGCATTTGGTAATGAGACTGAGCACTAACTTGGGTTGAATTTGGTGGAGATTCAAGAGAGCACCTAGAGATTCAACCTCACCCCCAGAGCTGCAGCTGCGCCAGACAGTAGCAGTTACAGGCAATAAATATCAGCACTTCCTTTCCAGACCATTTTGCATCTTTCGCCCCCGTTTCTGGCTGTCCTGCTTCCCACTCTCCTGTCCCCATTCCCTGTTGAACACTCCCTTTTTAAAAATGTTTCCGTCTGCATGTGTCTCCCTCTCCTTTTCCCGGATCTGAGTTTTTCCCCCCTCCCTTGTTTGGGGGGAGCAAAGCCGCCCGCAGCGCAGCCCCCTCGGCGCTGACGACCTGTTCGGCTCTGCGGCCCTTGCTCCAACCAGAGCCCAAACGGCTGCTGCTCCCGCCACCTCCCTGCAAACAGCTCCTGGCTCTGGAGCGCCGCAGCCTCAAGATCACCACAACCCTGGACTTCCCTGGGTGTCCAGCTTCAGTCCGAGCAGCGTTAGGGATGTTTTGGTTAGTGACGCACCTAGATCTCTCCTGTCTTAGTGACTTCGAGCCCTACTCTTCTCTCCAGCCTTGACAAACACAACCTGCCCTCGCCGATGCCTGTAGTTCTGTGTTAGCTTCCACCACGTCCCTTTCCCCTCCCCAGTCCTTCCTCCAGCTTCTCTCTCCCCATCCATCACCAACAAGCTGCGCTAAGGTTTATTTCCTGCCCTAACTCTCGCCTTTGCTTCTGGCGTTGTCCCGCCTGGAGCTGCGAGTCCTTCCCCAGAGCTGGGATGGGGGCTCGGGCGCCCGTTTGCACGCGCCGAGGCTGCGGCGCTCGCGAGCAGCACGAGCGCAACCGCAGGCGGCACCGGGTCCGAACCAGCACCCGGACGGGGCGGCATCTGCCCCTGCCTGAGCCCGGCGGAGGGATCCGTTCGGGTGGCCGAGCCCAGCTCCAGGCGCTGCGGGGATGCAGGGAGCACCGGGATGGAGCCAGGGAGCCCGGGAGGGCAGGGCACCGCCGCGCGCACCCCTGAACCCCGCCCGCCTCCACCGTATCTCGACATAGACTCGTTTTCTTTAAAAAAAAAAAATCATATATATATATATTTATACAATAAACAAACACAGTGCATCCACGGGGCGCAACCGCCGCGGCGCTCGGCTCCGCGAGTCCCCGCGCCGAGAGCCGCGCTCCGCCCGAGGGCACGGCGCGGCCGGGGCTGCTGCGGGTGC
>JAWLRI010000097.1:1053754-1119929 GCA_034781795.1 Crypturellus tataupa | reverse complement strand
ACATTTTGCTTTCTACCACCTGACCCTGCAGCCCTTTACAGATATGAAAGCACTAAACCAGCTAAACCTCTAAACCTATTTTTTTTTTTTTTTTTTTTTCCAGACAAAGAGAGATTGTTTGTGTGCTCTTGGATCAGTCACCTGCTCTGTGCCAGACTTAGGAAAATACTCCAATTTCCCAGTTATTTGCTTTAGTATCAAGAGTTTTCTTTTCATTCAAAGAAACAGACACATGAACTGGCCACCTAAGGATTATTTTTTCCCCCAAAATGCTGCAACACGAAATTAGGCAGGCAGCTGAGCGAGTGGAGAAAAATAATTATTTAGAAGTATCTTTTTTTGACAGAAACTGGCCTTGTGACAAAATGAGGCTCTTTTATACTGTCAACAACATGGTTATTTTGTATTTGCAAACTAAAATCTCTCTCTTTTCTTCTTTTTCTCCCCCTTTTATCTTTACATGGAAACAGTATTTTTTAGTGGTTAAACATTTTTATACAAGCTTGAAACTTTCACAATCTTTTTGTTAACATTCATTGGAGATGAGAAATGCCGTTTCAAGAGCTGTAGCAGTAGAACAAAAAGGAATTCATCTCTCTTGAGTCTGCGGTATGCATAAATATAATAATGTTCCATGAAACAATATTTCAGATTCCAGCAATGCAGAACATAGTAGCAGTTCCAAAGAAAACAGGAAATAGAAATAATTAGTCAGACATGAGGAAGAATCCCAAACATTACTAGGATACCAAATGCTCTGCAAAACAGCAGCCAAAAGCCCCATTTTTAAATCTACTTTGAAACTTCCTCAGCAGGTGAGAAGTCAAAAGGGGTTATAGGGAGCCTGTATCCCCTTACCAAACGCTGACTTCAAATGTATCTAGGAAGCAGCTGTAATCTATTCCCCAGCTCCCCTTCCTGGGGTTGAGGACGGTTCCCTTTGCTAGTTTGCTCTCACTGTGTAAAATCTGGGCCATATTTTATGTTTCAAGTTGTCCAGCTTTAGCTTCCAGCCATGGCTTCGCTCTAAGCCTTTCTCTGCTAGATTAAAGAGCCCTTTACTGCTGATATTTTATCTCCATGGAGGTGCTTAACACCCTGTAATCACGTCACCGGCGGCCTTGTCTTTCATAAGCTAAGCAAATCCTGCCCGCCAAATTTCGCACTGGAAGGAATTCCCTTTCCCCAGCCTCTAAGCTGTTTGGGGGGCTGTTTTATTTGCACTCTCTAATTTTCCAGCCGCTTTTGCAACCATGCAGACTCCGGGGCCGTGCATGATCCCTCTGCACGAGTCCTGCGGTGGTGCATGGAGAAGCAGAACTGCACAGGTTTCTGTGAGCACAGCTGGAAATACCCTGCTAGAGAAAGGTGCGGTGCTGCAGAGTGAAGAACTTGATGGTCATCCCGTGATACATCAAGCTTTCTTCTGCCCTAATGAAACTCTTTTGGAAGCAGAGCTTCTCCAAGGGCATTTGGGGAGGAAGGACCCCAGGGCAGCTTTGCAAGTTGTACTTTCATATCCCGTATCTGCTTTTCTCCGACTCTGTGCAACCAGCTGTGCTGGTGCCTCTGCACTAATGGGGCTTGCACTCCTTGCACTAACTTTCTGGGATAAAATATATTCACTTCCTTCTGTGAACATTTTCATGCTTGCATGGTCAGTTTTCTTCAACTGTTTTTCTCCATCAGGGCTGAAAAGTTTTCTACTGGAGCAGTAAATCAACAGGTTGTGATTAAAGAATTTAAGAACCTCCTACATCCGCCAGTCCACAACTTAATTTACTGGAGGGTCTCTAATAGCTGGCAGTGGAATGACACATTTTATATTTCTCGTCTCTCCTTTAGGGAGTGGAAGAGCAACCCTGTGTCAAAGGCGTCCCAGGCTGCTGTGTTTCTATATCAGCTAGAGATGTGTGTGGTTGTTCCTGTCAGAGGAAGATGTTTCTCAATACACGCTCCAGACCTGTATTTTTCCATCCCTAGTTGCTACTGTTATTCTTCTTTTGTTTCCAAATCCCGCAGTCCCTCCCCAAAACCCAGACGTCTTTGGTGTTTTTTACCCCAGGAAACATTTTGAGCATTCAGTAATAAAACCGGGAGGAAATCCTTCACTTCCTTTATGCCTCCTAGCAAGTCACCACATCAGCGTTTAGTGAGGATGTTTTTGGGTACTGCCCCAGTGTCACTATTCGAAACGCAGTCATAAATGCGTTCAAGATACAGTTTTGAATCAGGCTGCTAGAGGAGGAGAAGCCGCTTCTGCTTGGAAAGGGATTCTTTCCTTCTGCAACCGCTTTCTGACCGGCACTGACATTTAGCAATTAACGTACAAAAGCTTTTGTATCCACAGGATCATTTCTCACGTCAATAGACATATTCCCTCGCTTTTCGGTGCAATGTTTAATAATTCTCATTTCCTATAGTGGAAAAGAATTCTTGTGCTTTATTTATATTACACAAACTGCATGGAAGAAACAAAGCCAAATCTGAACACAGTTATTAGAATAAGAACATTTGCATAAATCCTTCCCCTCCCTTTTTTTATTTTTCTAATCTGGTTTGCTGTCAGTAAGCACTGTGTGTTATCCAGGTTTGCAAAGCCTTTGGTAGCGAGCCAGGTTTTTGCTCTCCCCGTGTCCTTTTAGAAGTCCATTGGCAGGCGAGGTCTGCTTCTCCCGAGCTATCTGCCATCACACAACGTGGATCCAGCTCCAGACGATAACAGAGTTGCTCCTCTGGAGCTGCGCGCTGAGCTGTCGATACGTCACCGCGTCCCTCCTCTGGGATTTCAGGACGTGTCCCTATTCCTGGCTTAAATAGCAGGAAGTTGAGCAGAAGGATGAATGGAGCCATGGTGCTCTGGTCTCCGTGGGGTATGGTGATGGTACTTCCAGAATCCGGATACCTTTTGCTGCAGAGATGGAGATACTATAAGAAATGGAGATATCCCTGGTGTTTGGATGCCTGGCAGAGTCAGGGCCTGCTCCATGGCTTAGATTTCCAGTACTAGAAGCTCCCAGCACATCTCCAGACACCATGGGTGGCCTGTGCTGGCACTGTGCCATCTAACCCTGAGCGTGTGTGTGCCCAAGGCTTTCGGGGGACTGTGGACATGTGCAGGGCATGGATGGGCATCTCCAGTTCTTCTTCTTCCTCTCAAGTGTCCCTGGGTTGCAGAGCTGTGGGAGAAGAAAGGGATGGTGAGGAATGTATATATATAAAGAGCAAAGATAGGAACTTTTTGGCAGCCTTTGTGTTATGCCTAGTCTTAGTCCACTCCACCCTTTTGACACCAATGTGTGCGTGGAGATACATGTTTTTCTTATAAAAAAAAGACGTTGCCAAATTCTGCTCTGGCAGTATAGAGTGCTCTGAGCTGACCCTTGGTAAATAATATAATTAACCCAAGATTTCACTCCCTTTTAATCAAATGTAAGGCCAAATTGGAGCCTTTGTTTACTCACCGTGATGAAGCCTAACTGCTGGTGTAGTCCTGAAAATAGAGAGCTGGGCACTTAACTTGAAAAGGAATTTGCTCTACTAATGTCATTACTGTTTATTGACCAAGCATTTCCACAAGTGGTGAAAGAGGTTTATTGGGATGAATATGCATTATGTCATTCTGAATCATCTCCTGTGCGCACAGAACACGCGAGCCCCAAGCAGAGCAGGTTTCTCTGTGCTATCCGCACTGCATCACGCATGGGAGCTGGGGGCTGCCGAGATGAAAGGTTTTGGTGAGAAACTACAAAGCCCCCATAGAGGAAATGCTTCCGGTGATCTAAACCATTGGTGTTTTGGGTTTTATTTCTGCTTGTGTTAGACCCCTGAGCTTCTTTTAACCATTAGACAAGCAGTGTGGCTTTGCAATTTCCTTATCACAGGGTTGTGACTTAACTGCTAACAGAGTAATATTTCTCCTTATATTTATCTTAGTATTTGCTGGATGTGCATTCAGCTCCTGTCATGGATTCAACTTCCAGAGAAGTCGCTGCTCTCCAGACGCTGACATCCTTCATGTGGCTGCTGAGCACAGCCAGGTGCAACGTGTCAGCACACTTGTTTTCTCTTGCAATCACACTCAGTAGGAAAAGGAGTATAACATCACTGTGATATCAGTAAAACTTGCTGTCAGCAAGACCTGCAAGTTATCTAGAAGCTGCTTTACACTTACAGGTGGTGGGGAATGCTGTGTGCAATCTTCCCCACGAATCAGTTTCTATGATTGACTGCATTAGTGTTGGGTGAAACGTGTTTCAGCTTCCCAGCATTTTCATGTGGCTCATGAAAATAAGTGATATTGCAGTGGGGTGACTGAGAGAATAGTTTTGAGGATGGATCAACCACACTGGATGAGGTCTCCTGGTTGCTAATGGTCAACTGGACTTGGGTCTTTGTGTTCTAGAACTCTGTGTTGGAGGCTGTTTCAGAGTTTGTTGTT
This sequence comes from Crypturellus tataupa, assembly GCA_034781795.1. Lineage (NCBI taxonomy): Eukaryota > Metazoa > Chordata > Aves > Tinamiformes > Tinamidae > Crypturellus > Crypturellus tataupa. The sequence goes on along the minus strand of JAWLRI010000097.1, from coordinate 1,115,488 downwards.
CATAAGAAACTCTTTTGGTGTGTATATATATATATATATATATATGACTAAAAATAACAAAACAGTCTGTTTTTAATGATTTTTTTGTAGAACTTTCAATACTTTTGTTATTCTGAATATGCACAATTTCAGCGATTCTTTTACACAGATGTTTTGGGTGCTGTTACCATAAGATGTATGTTGTTATCATCAAGAGCTGATATGAAAAAGTTTATCAGTAGTGTTAGATTTCTCATTTCAAAAAGAAAAAAGTGAAGAAGTGAGAAAGTGAAAAAGTTAATCATTGGTAGGAGAAGCTCTTAGCTATTGCTGCTATACTCTAGTAATATTCTTATCCTCATTTATAGCCCTTAAGGCAGAGCCACAAAACTCCTGAAGACTTAATTTTTTGAGGATGAAAACATTTTTTGTTTCTGCAAGCTTTGTTTACCACTGAAAATTGAGTCCCTTTATCCAGGTACCTGGAATATGGTTTAAATGCCATTTCTCGGTAGTGCAAATAGAGCTTGTTGAATTGAGTGAGCTTGGAGATTTTCTGCCTGGGAACTAGTAGAGGGAAAGCTCTCCTGGATCTGGGGATCCAGTTCATGGAACAGGGATCTACATCCAGAGCTGATGCAATCTTTTTTTTTTTTTTTTTTTTTTTTTTTTCCCATGGTAAGTCATGATTAATAAATAGCCTTTGTTAATCTCCTCCCCATGGCCTTGCTGTTGTGGATTCAGCTGTTAATTCCCATTCCCTGCTCCCGGTCCCTTCCTCCGTCAGAGCCGAACGTCGCAGATGGCTGGACCGGGGCACGCGGGTTGTGTCTGGCTCATGGGGACCCGCATTGCCAGGCAGCCAGTGCCACCTAATCTATGTCTGTGACAGGATGTCACACATCCCAGAGCCAGCTGCCATCTCACCCATTCCTGCGTTTAAGCAGATTATCCATTTCTGCGACAGAGTTTCTGCTTTCTGGAAAATGACCGGCTCCTTTTAGAAGAGTTTGTTTCCAAGATGTGTAGGTGCAAACGCTTGTGTTGAGGATTCATCTCTTGTACTTCTAACTGTAACGAGTTTAAAGTTTTTGAATTACTGCTCGTTATTTTGGTCTCATTTAATTTGGTCGTGCCCTTGAGCCATGTGTGTCCAGGACTCTTGCTAATGGGCCTTGTAAATGATGATGAGGAAACATGAGCCCATTTGATAAGGGCACCATTGCTTCATTGCATATTATTTTAGTGTTATTCCACAAAGCAACCATTGTAATATCACTATTTTTTTTAAACTCTAGTTTTATTTTTATCACACCCACATTACAATAGTCTACATCTAAAACATTTCCTCATTTATGCAATGCACATTTCTCTGCCAGGGGTAATGAAATGACCACGCAGTGACCCTCGTTTTTATGTTTCTCCTGCTGTGAAGAGGAATTGAAGATGAAATGTAGACGCTAATAGCTGCGCAGCCCCAGTGAATCTAGCAAATCTAAAGAGTGCAGCCATGGGATACATTTAAATATTAAAGCAGTTTTTATGTGCTCTAAACAATATTTGATGCTCCCAGTATGCTTTAATCCAGCTAAATGGTTATTGTATTATGTGTCCTAGCTCTTTTGTGGTCAGAAAGCCTTTCCTCATTGCAGACTAAGTCGGACAAGGATAAACATGCAGGGCCATTCACTAAAATGTTTCTTGTGCAGATTAACACTTATGGAGCTGTGTGCTTTTAAATCTTTCACACTTATTTCATATTTTCTTCCTGTCATATATTGTGACAGTTGTTTACAGGATTAGGGAGCATCTTATGCTGTGTGTTCACGTGCCTGAAGTGTCTTCCTGGCCGTCTCTGTGCTGAAAACCAGAAAATGCAGCTTTGTGCGTGTGTGGGGAGGGGGAGATCCTTCTTTCTCTGTTTTTCTCTGATGGTTTCTGACTCCCTTGCTAGAGCCAGGCTGAGCACTCACTTTCCACGGTCTCCAGGTAGAGATGCACACGCAGCTGAGGAACTTGCTTGCGTGCAGCAGGACCGGCATGACCGAATTGCCTGCAGGTCTGTCTCTTCCATGAGGTTTATTCAATGCTTAAAAAGGTGTAGATGGAAGTTTTGTTGTATTTGCAGCCTTCTTGATGCAACTCTCTCGTGCGAGAGCCCAGGTTGTGTTGTTTTCCAGAGGAGCAGGAAGAATTCCTTGTCTCCTAACTGTTTAATTTATTAAATATGTAGGGATTCTTTTGCAATTCCTTTCCCTCTCCTAAATGTGTTTAGAAGGATGAGCAAAAAGGATGGATATAGGGCCTAATTTTTTCCTCATTTCTTTAAGAAGACTCCAGGCAAAAAGAAAAGAAAGGAGAATATAGGGATTCTGATTTTTTTTTTTTTATTCTTCTAGTTAAAACAAAACACCCACCATTCCCCTTCCTCGCACAACACACTGTGGTTGCAGCAGTCAGGGTTTAGTAATAAGGGGGCAGAGTGTTTGGTGACCCCTGGGAATGGGATTTCTGAATTATCCTGAAGCTGAGATTAATTTAGGGATCTCCTTTTACTCCCAAGCAGGCAGTGATCCGTGTTGTAAATGCTTCATTTTTGACAGAATTAACAAATTCTTTTTCTAAGACTGCCTTGTGATTGGGAGAGCAAATGTTTATTTTGCCCTATGTTGTTTAAAGAAAGTCTAATTTATCTCCTCTCAGAGGGACTATTTCCCTCTTTACCTTCCAGAAATAACATGCAGCATTTGCACGCGATGCCAGTGTGGTTTTTTTTGAGCCCCTGGGCTGATTTCTTGGTTTAACCTGTTTTTCTTAAACAACGTGATTTCCTGATTCCCGTAACCTATTGCCAAGGCAAATGATCTCTGCCAGGATGACTCCCTCGTGGTCTCGCTGATGAACTTTCCTTTTTATGCTCCTCTGTGATTAGTAACGCCAGAGCTTTAACCCAGCAAGGTGATTCATTAGCGTGAGCTCGGCTCTGCGGGCAGGGTGTCCTACCCTCCTCGCACTCCATTAGCTCCCGTGCGCTCAGATATCTCCTAGATTGGCCAGGGAAAATGCATAAGACTTCTCCTATTTGCTGGAGATGCTTTATGTATTGCTCATTCTTGATTTACTGGTAGGAGAATTCATCGGACCATTTAGGAAACTCTTTATGTACTGATTATTTTTTTGATCTACTAATAAAATTCATGCAGCTCATTAGAAATAAAAGACATTTATATACTCTGACATACAGTATAAAAATAAATAAATGCTTAATTACAACTTGTGGAAGTAATTGTGATTAATTAGGATACAGTCTGTTTTTTGATGCTGCTGTTTTAATTTGCAGCCCTTAAATTTCAGAAATTAAGTATCTTTTAATCTGGTATTGAATACGAGTTGAAGTCAATATACTTTAGAGAAGTAGTGAGAGGTCTCCATTTTTTTCTATGAGATATTGCACAAGACTCAGGTTTACTCATCAGACATTATGCTCCTTGTTTGCTGATTTCGAGGAGCTATTTCCTTTCCAGAAATGCTTTTCATCTGGGGGGAGTAGATGCTCTACGTGTTAATGTATGTTCATGCTGCAGCCAAGTCTGCACTGGGTTAGGAGGCCAACAAGACTCCGACCTTTGCTTGACCAAGCTCTTTAGCATGTTGTATCCATCCTGCACTAAAAACCTAAACAAAGAGCCTGGTGAAGAGGCAGCAGATGCTGTGCTACATATTCATGTGATGTAGAAGTTAAAAATATGGAAAGGATGGGTCCCCCCTTCCATGTAGCAGGGGAACTGAGTGAAAGAAAGACTTGCTGGTAAAGTGAAGAGATCATGGGCAGCAGGAGATGGAGGAGTTACTGAGGAGATACTTTAATGGTTGTAAGGGAAGAACCTATCTGTTATTTAAAAGGCATGAATCGGTGCTTTTTAAGTCTATAATAAAGTAAGACTTCTTTTTGTTGCAGAAAAGACACTTGCCTGCTGCTGTGAAGTGGTTGGTGATGTGGGAAAGATCCACCTGACCTTCTGGAAGATGTGGAAAAGAGAACGTTGCTCAGTAATCATGGCACTGGGCCATAATTCCTCCTAGAAGGAGAATGAGAGTTTGTACCAACTGTGTCAGAGAGGCTGGGCCATGCAGGGAGAGGGGAAGATACAGGCATGTCCTCTGCACTGGAACCCAGCCGCAGCCTCCAGGTGAGCTTCTACTTCTCTACCAAGATAGTTTGTTGTAGTCCTTTCCCAATTCCATAACCACTGCAAGTTGGATAGATTCATTAGATTTGCTCATCTTGCACTTGATTTTGCTAACGGTGAGTTTAAAATCAATTCTTTCTAGGCAGTAGGTGCAAACGTCTATTTTTGGACACTCACAACATCTAGCAAAACATTCATCGTAAATCTGTCCATGATGTGGTGGTTGCGACATATGAAGTGACTCGGGAGATTCTTCCTATAATCCCCCATACCTCTTGGCTTCGTGGAGATGTCCTGCTAAATGCAATCGTCTCTTGGTGCTGGTTTTCTCTCGTAAACAGCAGGCAGGTGCTGGCAGAACACCGCAAGATCTCTCTGGGGTTATTTCCCCGTGTGTGCTCCTCTCCCTGGTCCTGCTATTGCTCAGAGGGCAGGCAGGATCTAAAGGCAGGGGGCCTGGGTCTGCATTTGCTGCATGTGTTTGGGGACTGGCTGGCTTGGAGGAGCAATAATTGGCTACAGGGCCTTTCCCCTCTGCTGTGGCTTGGAATACAGATCAGCTCAGATAGGGACTTTTAATGGCATTACCGTGTGGCAGCTGTTTTCCATATGAAATTAGCTGGTAGTTGGAGTGCTCTTCCTACAGGAAGGCGATATCAGTAATTACCACATCAAATGGTGCTAATTAGCGCTATTTAAAATATATATAATTTAAAATTTAATGCCTAGGCTTCAGGTATAATATTGGTGTGTGTTGTGACAACACGGAAATCAGTATAAATCCACTTAGTTCCATAGGCAAGTCAATGTATGTAAATATATGCTGGAGAATATATTTGGGTTATAGTAATACGATCTAACTGGAGGCCTTTAACTTAGTTTTCTGAAATTACTTTTTTTTTCAGGTGCCATTCGCTATATAGGACACGTAAAGTTATAATACATTTCAAGTTAGACTGTTACTCTCCCCATAGCGTTTAAAAATCACGGTGAGGAAGAAGCATCAACAGAAAAAGGTCAAGGTAGTTCAGGGAAAAGTCTTTATTGATAAATGACTCCCATTTCCCTGGTAAGAGCTGTAAGGAGAGCTCTCTTATTAGAGTGGCTGATACAGCTGAATGAAACAGATAAGCTTTTGAACACCTTAGATGAAGTGACCAGCTCTGCACTTTTCCACCTGGAATTGCTTTGTTTTGAGAGGTTTGGTGTCTGTCCTCCCGGTTTATAGCAGCCCGTGGCTGTGGTCTGAGCTGCATTTGCAGAAGGAATTTTTGCCACTTGTTTTGTGGGAAAGAGCTGCTCGCGAGTCGAGAGGTGGCACCACGTGAAGGTGCTGTGGGTGAGTGGTGGCCCCAGGTTCTGGGCTGGACTTCTCCAGTCTAATTGGAGATCAGCAATCAGCAGTTCCGATCTCCATCACCTGCCTAACTGGCAATAATGTAGCTATGAATCATAGTCCCATTCCCTCATCTGCAAAAACAAGGCTGGGTATTTTGGTTAAAATGCTGGAGCAAAATAGTTCATCAAAGAAAGATTTTGATGGAGAAGAGTGTTTTTAATAAAGCATTTTTGCTGCATATCCCTCCAGTACCAGAGAGACAAACAGTTTCAACAGAAGAATCGATAGTTTTGCAGAACACTGGTAGGGTGGGAAACCTGAGTCTCTGCTCCTGTGGTTCCTTGACTGGTCTCACATCATACTTACATAAAGCCAAACAGCTCCAACAGAAAAGACTTGTAGGGAATGACTCTATCTCACTTCACTCTAAGGGATGAAAATAAATCTCTGACATCTTGACCATTTTCATAATATAGAATTCTATTGTTCCTAGACAGCCCTTTTAAAGAGGATAGAGAAGTCTTCTCAGCTGCTTCTTGCTTATGGTCTCTGTGGATTTTCTACTCACCTTGTTCTGTAGATTTGCATGTGACTCCTTCCCCTGTAAACTCTTATAATACCTATTTACTTGTGCACCATTATAGTAACTTGCTTTCCTAAGGGTAAATGTCCCCCTATAATACATGTCACCCCTCCTATTAGGTAATGAAAACCATAAATCAATAACAAATTAAGCATGCAAGAATGAAGGTCTCTTATAAACAGACAAGGTGTTATCTGTTAGGACAGAGAGCCTCCAGGCTATCAGAGAAGAGCATGATTTCCCTAAAGTGAAGGATGTCCCTGAGATCCCGGGAAGACGCAGTAATTGAGACTTTCTTTACAACAGCAGCAAGAGTGGCCTCTCAGTCCTTGGGAATCTCGGTAGAAGGAGGGTTTTTAGCTCAGGCTAGAGACATATCTGTCATGAACAGTGTAATGGGAATTCTCCCCTCCCGGGTGGGATGAAGACCTCACAAAATTCTCTCCTGCCCTGATTTCTATGATTCTTTGATGGGTTTCTGAGCAAGCAAAGGAATTGATCTCCACTGGGGGAAGGGGAAGAGCTACCTAGTGCAGCATTACAGAGCAAGGATAATTCACAGGCTAATTTGTGGCTCTGGTGTGCTAGTACTTTGGAGCAGATTGCCAGCAGCTTCTTATTGAACCAGAACACCATATTGCTGAGGAGGCTGATAGTTCTGCTGCTTTGCCATCCCTGCTCCTGGTGTCCTTTCTGCGTATGCAAAATATTGGGGCTCCTTTCCCAGCCCTTCGCCCTGCCTGCTGCTGTCATGCCCGCACGGCTCCCGTTTGAACATTTTATCCTTCATACAACCTTGCTAACAGGAGCCTCAAAGACAGACCTGCAGATGTAGGAGGCCAAGAAATGGCTTTGGCTTGGCCTTCAAAATGTCCCGTTTTCCAGATGAAGTTAGATGTGGGGTCCAGTACAGACGTGGGGTTCACGAGTAGGGCAGGGGTGGCGGTTCCGCAATCAGGATCACAAAACCATGCCTTGTGCACACGGGGAAATTTAATGACAGCAAAAGCAAAAAAGAAAACCCAGGACACAATTTCCCTACAGACGTGCTGTGCCCCAGTAGCACGATGGGCTTTTTCATGGCTGCAGCATGAAAGCAGCAGCCTGCCCAATTCCACATATATTTTATACCTTTACCGCAAACCTCTTGCTGTGTGAAAAGCAATTCCCTCGCGAATGGTCCTTCATTAGCCATGGGGCTGTGTCAGAAATGCTCATCCGTGTGTTGCTGCCACGGCCAGCGCGTCCTGCGAGCCTCCTGACCCGAGCGCTCGGTGGGATTTCTTCATGTGAAGCGTTAATATGAAAAGTGTTGGCGTTAATGAAAGAGACCTTCATGTTTTTGTGATGGGGGTCAGCAAAAGTTTTACGGACACCTGTGCCTACCATTCTCGGCAGTGTGAGGATCATTTTGTTTTTCACGGGCTCTGATTAATAATATGATTCTCAAGTTCTGCTCTAGCCCTTTAATGCAACAGGAATCCAGCAAATCTGGAAGTCGCCGTGTCTGGAAGATGTCACACATTTTGGGGCTCATCTGCCCACTTGCATTAACTCCTTCATGGTTCTTCAGCAATTCCTTACCTTGCTGGAAAGGAGTGCAGCAGCAGTTGATAATTTTGAACAAAAAATGTTCTTTTGAGAAGCCTTAAAAGTTCACGTGTCTCACAGACTGGTTAAGAATCTCCACCACAGATGGAGCTAACCCAATTCACTTAAAAATCCAGTTTGCAACTAAATCCACAAAAAATGTATGCTGTATTTGCAAGTAAGCAGAGAGTACAATTTACTAAACCCCATAGAGAAGAGTAGTGTGTGTTAGCTGTATTTCTGAGCCCTAGAAACACTCAGGTGCCATCTGAGCTCCACAACCTGGTTCCTTGTGAGCTCAGAGAGAACCATGGAGGGATTCTCAGCGCTGCTCCGTACCTGGGGCAGAGGACTAGAAATTTTCTGAATTTCTAGCAAATTTCACCTAGAGGGTGGTGTTAATGATATGGGCAAGTGTAAATTGGAGTCTTGCCACCTTCTTGCTGCTTCTTGTTCTGAAGGATTAGAAATATCTTGGCTTCGGACGTGCTGCCTTACCAAACACACAGTTCCCTATCCTAGGTATCAAATCACCAGGTTACATTTATGAGTGTAATTCCTCCACGTGGAAATAAGTGGATGCCTTTTAAATGAATCGATTCCTTCTGTCAGCTGCTGTAGAAGAAGATAAAGGTTATTATGAGAAATATCTCTAATTCTGACAAATGCAAAACCCCTGAAAAGCAGAGAATGTGGAGAATGGCAGTGAACAGCTTCTCAGACTGCAAGTACCTGCGGGTCTGTCTCTGCTAAGGAAATGCTTTATTACTGCTAGTGCCTCAACAGCCGATTAAATACAAGTGAGCCGACAGTGTTAATGGCATAAATGCATTACCATGAGAGAGAAATGAGGGAATATGCTGCCTCTAATGGCACTGCTATGTCAACTAATACCTAAAAATATTTTTTTTACCTCCATTTTTTCTGAATGGGGCAGAGCAGAGCTTTGATGCAAGATTGCTGTTCTCAGGTAGAAAGCAGTATCATAGCTGAGAAACTTTTCTGTCTTCATGACTGGTCTTGGACAATGAAATACTCCCTACCATGCACTGGAGACCTTTTTTTCCTCCACACCTGCCACTGAGAGCATTAGAAACTCAGTCAATGCCACCTTATTATTATTATTTTAATCATGGAGAACACAGGAAAACCATCAGTCAAGTATTACTTTGGGGCACTTTTTGCCTTAGTCTATGTTCTAGATGAGGGTGATGTCTCCCTGCTTTGTTCTCAATGCCTTGACTCACTAATTGCCTTATCTAAAACTATATTTTGATATGAATTATGGTTTTGCTTCATTGTCTGCAGATTGTTTGCTGATTATATAGAACAGAACTGAGCTGAACTAGCATTCAGAAGCAGGAAACCTTTGCCTGTTTTATGGATATTTAAAGAAAATAAAGTCAAAAGCGTTCTGTAGAGTGAAGGAAAGCCTGTTATCCCTTACAGGAGTACACTGCTTTTTTAAATCCCAGTGGAAATTTCAGTTCCTGCACTAAACTCTTCACAGCATTAACATTTTGTGAACTGCAGCAAACTCTTTTGTGAACAAAAGCAAATCTGAGCTGGCAAATTCAAGACTTGCTGAAAATGGCTGTATAGGGAGCCAAAATATTTTCTATCTCTGCTCTTGCAAAGCACAAGGCTGAGTGCTGAGCTGGGATTCATTCACCACCATCTCTGCAAATCCTCTTCCCAGGGAAACGTGCAGGTTCCTGAAGAGAGGGCTGGGTGTTTTGGCTCTTGCTTCCAAGCACATTGGTGAGCACGAGGAGAAGGTGCCTTCAGGAGATTTCAAAATTCTTCTCATAGCTGGAATTTTGGGACATATTTCTGTGTAACCTTATCTACTCTTACTCCGTGTTTAAATACTGTGACTGCAAAAAAGGGGAAAAAACAGAGAAACAAGTGTTATTTGAGAACTATTTAATAATAGCGTTACTACAGAGTGTGAGAATGGGATCTGGGAAAATCTTAATTTTTGAAGCTTCATTTTCTGGCAAACAGTTTGCTGGAGATTAGCGCTGTCGTTATGATTAGAGTACACTGCATTATTCCACGATTTCCCCTTTCGTACAGCACATTATGCTAATCACCCCGTATTCCATCCTCCTGAAAGGTCAGCAGTGCACGGTGTGTGCAGAAGGTGCAATTTGAACTTCATGTCTGTCATTAGAGATAATCTCGCTTTGCTGTATCGAGTGGGGTTGTCATAGAAACTAGACCTGAGATCTCTGTTTACAGCCTTTGGAGAATAAACACTTTGCATTTATTTCGCTGAAAAATGGTCGAACAATTAAATAAGGTTTGAAAACAAAACCGTAATGGCCTGGAGAGAGATGTCATTCATCAAAAATCAATATATGTTATGCAGCTGGTAAACGCCAAGCATTCAAGCAGCTGACTGACAGCAATAGTGAAATATTTCCCGGGAGGGTGTAACTGATAGTGTATCATAATGCCTGGAGCAGAATTAATTTAAATTTGCTAATAAGTTTAGCTTCAGGAATCACAACACTGAAGAATATTTGTTTAAATTTTGTTTTATGACAGATAAGGCTTTTCATACTGACTCTATGGACATTTGTAATACCACCAGGAGACTTATTTTATTTTATTTTATTTTATTTTATTTTATTTTATTTTATTTTATTTTACTTTATTTTACTTTATTTTATTTTATTCCATATCTCCCTATCATAGGTAAACTTTCCTTTGTGGATTATAACAAAGCATCCTAAAAATATCTTTAACATTTGCAGTTTTGTCTTCATTAGTGAACAAGTGGCCTTTAGCTTCGAGTTTAGCACTAAGGTTTTAGCTTGCTCTTTCAGTGACATGTTGTTAACTTGGGGAACTCACCTTTGTCGGGCAGTGATGGGTGTTTAGTAATATTTCAGAGAAGGATTAGAGAAATATGTGAACAGAGATGACTTTTGTTGTTATAGCACAGTGAAATCATCACGACTATCAATCTTTCCTCCTCGAGGCATAATCATATTACCAGCTGGGTGTTTATGCAGGGGTTTTGTCAAGGACGTGGCATTACTCCACTGCCAAGATGAAATATGGGGGTTTTATGTCTTCTTCTCAAGTAGCTGAGTGGTGCCTGGGGTCTGCACTCACAGGGCTTCTTCAAGCATGGATGGGGTTTATCTACCACAGCGGTGCCTCCAAAACACTGATCTGCTGCCCATCTTTGAGAAGAGAGTGAAACAGGGAAATTAACCAGCTCTTTGCAATGAGACAGCAAGACGAGCTAAATTTCTATGCTGATATGAGCATGTATCTTTTCCCAGATTTGCAGAGTGATGTGAGTTTCATTTGGTTTTGCTCAGGTTTTAATGGTCTGGGCTCTGTAACCCCTTAATTCCAGCTGGTCGTGAAAGCTGGGGTTGGTGGGCAGGTCACAAAGCTTTGCGCTGAGATGGGAGCCCTAGTCCAACAGGAATTGGCACACAGATCCTAACGTGGCTCAGCCTGGCCTTCCCCAGCGGGTTGTCTCGTGGCTGCGCTCTCTGGGGCAGAACTGGCAAACAGTGAGATCTGCTTTCAGAGTGCTTCCTAGATAGGATCTAGCTTTGGATCTAATATCCAGACTGCAATCATAAAAATTAGTTCTTGCTGCACAACACGATTCATCCTGTGTAATACATATTTATTAATGCTTTCCAGTAGCTGATACTGGATCTATCAATTAAAATATACAGTTTTTCTTTGGGTGTGAAAAAAGCAAATGGATGGCTTGCAATCTTGTCAGGAAGCTTCCAAGATAAATCTCTCAGACCTGAATATTCTCCTGGTAGGCACTTCCTCACAGCACACCATGACTCCTGCTTAACCATGTGAATGATTTTGCCTCTGCACTAGGACAACTTCGTACAAGACCCTAACAGTCTCCTACGAGGTGCTGCATCCTAGAGTACCTCTTGGTGGAAAATGCACAGGATCAGCCCTTGATGCTTGCAGTCCTACCTCATGCTTTCCTTTCATCACCTTGAAGAATCTTTTATTTAGAGAAGAAATCCTGCTACTGTATTTCCCTGTAAATATAATTTTGTTTTATTTTGAACATCTGCGGTCCTATTCTCCAGGTAAACGATTCACTTCTCATTCACTGCCTAGGTAAGCACTGCACGATACTCGTTTTTATCCTTGAATTCCTGGTTTCTGCTGCTCCCTGGATACTTATAGGTGACTCTTTGCTAGCCTGCAAGCTTCATGCACCCCATTCTCCTCACTCCTTTTGCTGGCAGTCCCCGCCGTGCTGCTGTTGCAGGGAGGGATGCGGGCAGCCTGCTGATTGCTCAGGATACGCTGGTCCATTAAAGGATGAATCCAGGATCTCTCCGGACTTCTGCTGGCTTGTGCTGGACTGAAGTATCTTAAGTGAATTGTAGTTAGGGTCATTGATTTTGTTTATGTGACAGTTATGAAGTCTCAGGCGGTTTTGGTAGTTATCAGTGTTTTTTTAAATCTCACAGCAAGATTTATTTTATGTATTACATGAAAAATGGAGACATATTGTACCTTTCTCATTTGCATGGGGTTCTGTTTTATAACTTTATGCTCTTGCTGGGTGTGCAAAGTGGCTGCAAATAAAGGCTATGCATTCTGGAGGAAAATGGAAAGGGCAGATATGCCCTTTGGTCCATTATCTATCAACATGTCCAGAGAGAAAAGTTCAGTTTTACCTTGGACAGAGGCAAATTTACTGGAGTTGCTTGTACCTCTTACTCCTGATCCTTCCTGTAACCCTCGAGGAAATGAGAGAAATCCATACAACTGGAAGCCAAAGTTTTTCTGTAAGAATGGCAAAGCCCTGTGATGGCTGTTGCATCTTGACCCTTGTATCGCACCAACCAGCTCAGCATTTTGAGCAGTTCAATCAAGAGCTCTTGAAATGGGGAGACCTCTGATCAAAATGTGCTCTAACTTTTATTATAGTCATGTTCAGTAGCACCCAGGAGCAGATGTAGGGGTGGACTCTACATCCCCACAGTTAATCTTTGACTATTTGATAAATGGTGGTTTTCTTTTTGCTCTCTTGAGATCTGCCCTGGAGCTGTGCTAAGAGCACAGAAGAAAAAAGATATGTGCAGATGTGCTAGGATGTGTGCAAGGACTCTCTTGTACTTGATTTTTTGTCAAGGAGCCTTCCTGTAGATATTTCAGTCATTTTTGGGTAAGGAAGAGAAGAATTTGGCAATAGGCTCATTTGGCTGGTGGCGGCAGGTGCGGGACAGGGGTTGACAAGGCAGAGCCTCCCTGTGCATGGGAGGGAGAGCCAAACCTGCTGTGATGCCCTGATGATCAAATTCAATTACCCTGTGAGGCTCCAAACCTTTCCCAAAGGTGATGCCCAAGGAGCAGGATGGCTGCAATGGCTGTTCCGCTAGGAGACAAGGTTGATCCGCAGAGATCACACGTGCTCCCGTGGTGCTGTGTTATTTGCCATGTTCACCATGTCACCGTGACCACCTTCCCTTGTCCTTGTCACACGCTGCCTAGTGAGGGGCAGCTGTCCCCAGCCTATGTGGCACCTGCCGCTCCCTATGCTTTTGGGGCTATGGAGAATAATAACAACAGTAATAAAAATTCCAGTGCCTACTGACTAGTTCCCCCTTTTCTTTGCTGTTTCATTTAATTGCTCCAAGATACAATGCGAAATATAATAATGTTTGGATTCTGTTTCACACAGTTTTGTGAAGCAGCTGACTGTGAATATCAGGTCCTGAACACCTAAACTGATGCCAATTTTTTTTTCCTATGATTTTAAATGGCAACTTAAAATTATAACTAGCATTTGCTAGATATTTTTTTTTCAGTTCAGAAAAAAGTATGGCTTGTGGCAAGCGTCTCTACAAATCCTGCTTTGGAAGAGCTAGGATATAATCTTTCATCTTACTGCCTGCCTCAAGCTCAGGGTTCTAGTCAGCTTTAATTTCTAATTGTGTCTTTTTTTTCCCTCCAGATTTTGAATTAGAAAAAAAAATAACCTGTGGAGAGAGTGTCATTCTGTCATTTTCTGATAGGAAATAACTGGGTAGGACAGTTGTGGCCTGGCAGAGCTGTCTGAGCAGACAGCGAGAGCTGCCAGGGCTCCGCAGTGACCGGCTAAACGTTTCCGTCTTCAGCCGGGCCAGGGCGTTTGGTACAGTCCCTGCGGGGAGGAGAGGGCTGCACGCAGGGCTAATGTTTGTAATTCCTCATTTAATATCAGCCAGCGACATATGGAAAGGAATGGAGCGCATGGAGGGAAGGGGAATGGATGGCATTTCTCCCTTGAGCTTCTTGTGAAAACAGCAAGGAAAGTGAATTCTCAGCGGGTAGCTTGAGCGTTGCCAGAAAAGTGGCTTTTATGATTGTTAGTGTAGTAAGGACTTTTTTTTTTTAATCAAATGTGTGGGCTTTGATTTCTTGTTTTTGTTGTTCTTAATAGGATGAATGGGAATGACTTACGCCGCTCTAATATTTTCATAATGGTGCATTTATTTCTTGCAGCGCTCAGAATTAGGCTAGGCACTTGCCACAATCAAACATTGTTTATTTGGAGGCTCAGCAGGAAGCGCAGGCAGGCGCCTGAGCCCCTGTAATAGGAACACAGTTTTGCATGAACCAGGCTGTTCTCGTATTAGCAGGGAAGGCCACCACATGGAGCTGCATCCAAGTGCTCGAGGGGATAAGAAGAAAAAAATCCCGGGAGCAGCTAAACCTGCTGGCACGGCTCCATCAGCTCCTCTCCGGCCTGATGCTCCCTTGGCACAACATGTTCCAAATTTAAATGATTTAAAAAACATTATTTGCCAACTTCCCTCTTTAATAGGCATTAGTCTATCTTCTGTCTTATTCTGTGTGCTGAGGTCATTGCTTCATAGGTACAAGGCTAAGACCTCGTGACTTCAGCTGTTAATTTTTTTTTAGCCGACTCTCCCTATCCATAATGGTTTTGCAGAGCCAGAAATGAAAAGCAAGGTCTGTAAAACACTGATTGAGGATAACTCAAAAAACCCTGCATGCTCTCATGAGTCTAATCTACATCTCCCTCAACAAACAATATGCATGCACACATCAAAAATGTTCTCTCAGTTTGGTTTTGAAATGGAGGGGTATTTGTCCTGCTATTGATTTATCCTGCTACTGATCTTTCTTTACAATCACCTAATCCTTTCCCAAAAGCCTCAGTGAGTTCTTCCCAGAGGTAAATGAATGTTTGAAATGGGCCCAGTTTCAAATGGACATTTGAAATGGGCACCTATGTGTGGTGGAGAACTTGTCTGTCCTGCACAGTTGGGTTCTCTGAGCAGTGGCATCCACCCACAGATGTTTGGAAAGGCCTTAATGGAAAGATTGCAAGGAAAGTTGATGGAAAGGGTAGTAAAAGGTTCCAGGCTCTGTTTTGCTATGTAGTCTCTGTAAATCTGAGTAGCACATAGGTCACAGATGGGAGGTATGGTGAGTTGTCCTCATGGTCACAGAGATGGACTGGGCTAAATAACTACATGGATAAAGAAACAATCTGCTGGGTGTAGCAGCCCTGGCCTAAGAGATCTTGAAGCGGATCAGACACGACACAGTCCTCCAAGTTCATTACAAGACCGAGACGTCCCCAGCAGAGCCTGGGATATGCCTTGGACCAGGACAGGGAGAGCCAGTGTGAGCAGTGACCTACTGCTCCGAGGGAGGTGGGAATGGGTGTGCCTGGGTATTAAAGATGTCTAAAGCTATCAACAAGCTGCTTACGTGTATGTATATATATATATATATATATTTCTTGCCTCTCTTTGGTCTGTCTTCTCCTATTTATGTATTACATCCCAACATGGAGTTGGGTTATTAAAGAACTTGTTTTCTCATGCTAAGAGAAGCGGGTACAGATGAAGCTATGTCTCCTGTTCAAAGCAGACGATGAGGATTCATGGTTTCTGACTCGTCTTCCCTTCAAGATGACTTTTCAGTGCCTCATTCTTATTCCTGCTCTGCAAAGTGAATGCAGTAGTGCGGTAGATCGGTGGGTAAGGTGGTGTTTTGCAGCAGTCTGAGGGACTTGCTCAGGTTATACACACCACGACACCTGATGCGCACGTTGTTGAAGGTGAGAGAAAACTGAGCTGAATCCCCGAATATTTACCAATGCAAATCCACTAAAGTAGAAGAAAGTCTTGTTTATACTGGCTGCTAATCCATCAGAGATGTTTGCTTCAGCTGGCAGCCCCTCAGGTTGTGCATCCAAATCCCTAGGCAGCAGTCATGGATCCTGTCATCCTGCCTCGCTCCCAGTGTCCACAAAACTGGGAGAGGAGAGCAGGTTGGAGCGGGGCTTACACGGGACTGAAGAGGAAAGTGAGAGGTGACCTTGAATCAAAAAGAGGTTCAGGTTTCAGTTCAGGACTGACCGAAAATGATTCTCTTCTGCGGGCTGCTCACTGCTCCGTATGAAGCGTAATGGGCAGATTCAGCTGTGATGTTGCCAAGACTCCCTGGGAGCGGCAGTTCTGGCCCCTGCTGTGTAGAGCCTCTCGTACCGTGCTGTGAGGGACCGCTTACTTCCCATGACATTTTGGGGGTGGAAGGCAGATCTTACCCCACACAGTGACTCACAGCTGACTGGAACACAAAACCACCAGCTTGCTGGCGAAGTTTCTCTGCTGTTTAATTTATTGCATGTGTCTCACGAGCCCACTTTCATACCATGCGTGTTAACTCCCTTCATTAAGTTGGCATTATGTTTTTTTTTTAATTAAAAAACAACAGGTTATGCCAGATCAAGTCAGGAATAAGCAGCAGGAACTAGAATGATCCCACCTAACTTTAGGTGACAGCATGGCCCCTGTGAACAGTGCAAGTGTTTAGGACCTGGCTGATGGTTCTGCTGGAATCTCTCAGCCTCTTGCATACACAAGACCTGAATTCAGCCCTTGCAGATGACCCGTGCAGGCTCCTTGCTGTATCTCACCAGCTGCTTGGCCAGATGCCTCTGGATGAGCAGAGGGATGGCCACCATCCTTGGCAGCTCAGGAGGAGTTTGTATGTTGTGACTCCCAGCAGAGACTTCAATAGAAAAAGCTACATAATTCTGTGCTCCAGACTCCAAATTTGCTGGTGTTTTTCAGTGTATTTTACAAAGATAACTATACTGGAGTGTAACATTGCTGGTAGGATGTTCTTGCAGGAGCACTGTCAGGAAGAGCATGCATCAGCTGCTGGGTCCCTTTAGGTGCTATCAAAAGGAAAAAGCTGTATTTAGATGGGACTGGATATTGTGCTAATGTTAGTTTTACTGCAATGCTTTCCATATTTGATGTGGCTAAATGAGGCTGTCTCTCTAGGAGTGTCTCCATAGGAAAGATATGGCCTATGTGCCTAGAAACTGCTTAATTCTGCTTGTGTATGATCTGAAAAGAAAGTCTAGAAAATAAAGATTATGTTTTGGGACAGCAGGATGCTTTTGGAAAAGTATAACACTGTGCTTGGAAATGGGGCAGACATTACCACAGAGTCTCTGTAGTCTTCAGAGAGGCTTTCTGTTCTGAGCCTTGCTTGGTTCAGTTGTGGTTAGAAGTCATTTCCATTCAGTAGGTGTTTAGTATAAGGGAATCTTAATTTCGTTTCAATTCTTTCTTCCAGTGCTGCTACATACCCACCTCTTTGTTGGCATCTTCCTCTTCCCAGGGCAGGTGACACAACACGAGTGGAAGGGGCAATATTTTTCTGCAGATGCTGCTATACTAATTGCTTAATTTAGCAGCTGCTTTGGCAGTTCCTCAGTGTCCAAAGCTGTCTAAAGAGCCTGGAATTCTCCCTCCATGCAGTGAGGGGACAAACAAGCCGAGGGCTTCATTAGGGAACCAGTGCATCGGTCGTGGCTGCGGGTGAAGGATGGAGCCCTCTGCTTTCCTGGGGCTCTGCAGCAGGTTTCCCTGGCTTGTATCCCTTGCATTTGCCTCACCTCTGAGTTGTTTCTGTTGACCCTAGTGTAGCTGTCAAACGGGCATGAATTGGATGAGAGCTAATTAACTGTCAAAACTCAGGGCGAAGGACAATAAACCCCGGCTTCACCTCCTGGTGGGTTTTAGTCCCTTCTCTTTGATGTGACAGCTTATCCTCTGTGCCTTTGCAAGCAGCTCACCATTGCAGGGCAAATGCAATACAGCCAGGCAATCGCTTATCGCCAGTGACAGCAAATAAACGTGAAAAATGGGCTTTGAAACACTAAAGGACAATGATGAGAAAGGTTTCTTCTTTCAGCCTAAATCATGATGTTTAGCACTCAGTTGTAGTATTGTAAGTTATTTATAAATGTCCGGGCTTGTTAGGAAGTATATACTTGTATATAAAGATAAATAATGTTTTTAATAGGATGATAAATGTGCACGGTCTGCATGAGGAGGGGAGAACTGGGAGTCACCAACCCAGACTCGGTGTAATATACCTGTATTAATGGGGAGGCACCCAACTAACGAGAATATTATGAAGTGACATTTCCTTCTGGGCATGTGTAAAACAAGCACATTTATACTGCAGGCAAACTGATCAAAATTTCCGATGGAACGATTTTCTATCAGAAAACGCAGTTTTGTCAAAATCAGAAAGTTTTACTGAGAGGTGTCCATTGCAGAGAGATTTTCAATGGAGGAGCGTTTTTGTTTGGTTTTGCTGGGGTAAATTCCTTGTTTCAGTGTTATTGTTTAGTTTGGATTCTTCACATGACGTGTTGATATACTTTAACAGGATTTAGTTTCTTATATTGTTTTGACATTCTCAATACAAAATGTTTGAATGTAGCAATATGGAACATTTGATGAGTTCAAAACTGGATTTTTTTTTGGATTGTCACTTTCTGAGAGATTTTAGACTTTTGTTCTGATTCAGTGTAAAAACATGCCAAAATGTCAAATTCGTATGACAAGAATTCTGCTTTTTTCACCCAACTCCAGTTATAGCATTTGAATTTTGAAATTCAAAGAAGCAGAAAGAAACAGGATGTAGGGACAAGATGTGCTAAAACCATCTTTTTTCCCCATACAAACAAAAGTTAATCAGCTTTGGCAAACTCAACATTTTCAAATTTTGCTATAGGAAACTGGCTTATGGGAATTCTGGAATATTAGCATTTTCATGCTACTGTCTTTATAGGTGCATTCCTAGCCAGGACCCTGGGGATAACACTCTGTCCCTAAACTTGAACATTTTGAACACTCGCCACGTTCTTCATTACATTGAAGCAGTTTTTCATGGACTCTAATTTCTGTTGACCGTGACTGCTTCTTTTTCCCATTTATTCTTGACAAATCTCAGGCATTGCTCCCTGTCACACAGGAGCTGGTGCAGGAAAAACGCTTTATGGTGCTGACTGCAGCAGGCTCTTAGTGCTGCACCGTAACATAAGTTAGGAGCCAGCAATGCTCCAGATCTCGCTCGGCTCATGGAAAGTCCATATTGATGTTCCTGGGCCATGTAAGGACTTGACCTTCCTCTTATTAAAATCAAACATCAACTAGAGGGTAAGGAGCACTAACCCTTCCATGGTCTTTGGTACCAAGGCCACCATGTCAGGAATTGCAGCAGACAGGCCAAAATGACCAACAGCTGCTGTCTCGCTGGAGGGAATGGGGCTATCTGCTTTTTTTTTCTTTTTTTTTTTTTTTGTTTTTAAAGGTAATCAAGATTGTTTAAAGGTAGCTCGTGTTAGACCCTGAAGGGAGAGTTGCTGCTGCAGCCCTTGACATTGTCATGTGCTCTGGCTGGGTGCTCTTGGTGCTGTCGTCTTCTCTCCCTTCAAGAGGTGACCTCTGTCTTTCTGTATGCTGATCCAAATTGAGCATGGTGACCGCGGAAGATAACGGTGATAAACAATATTGTAAACAGGGAAGATTTTATCTGTGTCTTTCTTAAAGGAGACCTAAGGGAGTTGGACTGCTTTGGGGCACTTGGGTGTCGAGGTGGTGAAGTCCATCTGACAAAACAGGGCAGATGGAGTCTCGTGTTCCTCACAGCGACTTGCAGCTCACATCTAGGCTGCTCGCAGCTTTGCTTCAACTCAGCGTCTGCATCCTCTGCTGGGCAGCTTCTATTTTTGTTCCATATGGGAAGGACAGGTCCTTTCGTATTAATTCACATGCTGCCCTGCCATCTGGGCTCTGCTCTGCTTGCCCTACGCTCCTGGGTTTAACTTTGCTGTGTGCACACCGAGCTGTGTTTGGGCTACAGACTGCAGAGTTTGGTGGTCAGCTGGACCGAGTTAAGATCTTGCCTCGAGCATCCGTCACGACATGCATCATGGAGATGGGGTGACGCAAGTAACCATTTCCAGCCAGTTGAAATGCAGATTTCTGAAACCCACCCCTTTCTTGCCTTGTCAGCACAGCCTTTCCCACTGACCCCCTGATCATTTCTATTGAGAGATACCCCTGCCCTTGGTTAAGATACTTGCCTCCTCCTCAAGGGAATCAATTATAATCATATGTTTTCTCAGATGTGAGAGCTGAAAATTGCAAATGAGCAATAATAAGAGCCAAGCTGGGGAAACTTTGTTTTTGCTTCTTCTCTTCTCTTCTGCCAGAGCAGTGTGAAATGCCCAAAGGCCTGAGCTGCTGGGTGGATTTTGTTTTCTTCCTCATTCAAACTGCCTTTGGACTCCAGATGACTGTTCTTAAGATACTGATTCATGCTAGATTTTGTCAGATCCTAACAAATAGCTCCACTGACCTAATCCTGAGTCATGTTTGTCATCAGCACAGCCAGAATCGGAGTGCACAGATCCACTTTGACAGAGTTCAGCCTGTCTTGCCTCTGTGCTGGATGACTCTACTAGGACAAGAGGTGCCTGTGATGCAGAGCTGGAGGGAGGTGATGATCTGGCATATCTTGTAGAGCAGAAGTCAAATATGGACCTTATCCTCACAGTGAAATGCTGAGTACAGTCGGAGACAGTGATTTAGAGGTCTCTGCTCTGCGCAGTAATGAGGCTAGCAGAGCAGCACACCAGTCTACATGAGGGCTTCCCTACTGACCTCGACTTGAGACTCATGTCACCCTTCGGGAAATTGTTCTTTCGTTTCTGTTCACGCTCATCTCTCTGAACCGATCCTTGTGGCTTTCTAAGGTTTAGCTTTTTGCAACATTTCTTTATTTTGTATTCCCACTTAAATTGCCAGTCTTGGTACCATTTGGCCCACTTAATAGATAAATGAGCCAGTGCATGTGGTGTAAATATTTTCTTATGAGTTAGATTGCAAATGAGGAAGTTTTTATTTCATAAGAAAAGTTTTTAAAGTGAGGTTAACAAAAAAGAGGTCTAGTAAAGAACTTCACTGTGGAGCTTTAGACCACTCTGGTGTGTGTATATATATATAATGTATATATAATGTATATAAAAATACCTATTTGGATTTTTAATCACTGCAGCAATTACTGTAGCAAGGTGTGACCTTTGGGAAGACTCTGTAAGATCTATTGGGATGATATAAATGGCCACCATAGATGCAGCTCTTTCTTCAGGGAGTGAATACAGTGGCTTTTTTTTTTAAAAAAAAAAACAAAATAACAACAAAACAAAAAAGGAACAACAACAGAAAAACAGGTTTAAGAGTGCTAAATTATGTGATATCCATGATATAATGGAAAAATGGAGGCAAATTGCTGTGCATTTCTGCTCTATAACCTAACATCCTTGGTGCAGGGGTTAACAAAGCCACAAAGACTAAAACAACAGCTCGCTCCCATGAGTGTGCTCTGAGAACAGCAGGTAGCTTACTAAATTATTATAGATAATGTACAAGGATATGCCTCAAATGTACTTGCTCATATGTGTGTATTGAGCTAATCTGCTGGCAAGTTTACCCAGAAATGCACGCAGGAAAACGGTCTCTGTGGAGACACAGGAGTGCATTACAGAGAGAAGTCTGTAATGAGAGTTATATTGAGACCACCCAAAGAAAAGTCAGACAAGCTCGTTCTGACATATTTGCAAAAAAAGATCGTAAAATCTCCCTAGGACCCCATTGCTATTCCTCAGTGTCTCCTGGAAGGAGATCCACTGTTTCTGCTGCAATTTTAGGAACTTGGAGTGTTTCTAGATTGGATGAAGTAGGTAAAGAAACTAATAATTCCATCCTTAATGTCACATGTGCTTGGAATGTTCTCCTGGTATAAATTTAATTTTGTTTCCAGTAATTTGAGGTTATAGATAGGATTACATCCCCCGGTCAGAGAAAGACATTAATCAAGAAATAGGCCTCTTAATCCTTCCTTCAGTTTTAATGAAACACTGTAAAACACCTTCCACCAGGGCATGTCAAGTCTCAGTTGTGTCATGATTAACACGCTTTCGTGACAGGTTTACTGCTGTACTATGGACCAAGTTATTCAGCAGCCTAATTTAAGCTGCCCGTCAAGAGGAAACAGGCACAAAGACAGCATTATTTTCTCATTGTAGTTACAGTAACAGACTGGGGTATCTACTAACATTTATTTTTAATGCTGGCTACTCTGCAGCAGCCACTGTGACATTTTTGCCCTTCAGAATAAACGGGGAAAAGCTGGACGTGACACAAATCACACTGTCTTCTGAGTGGCAATTAGGAAAGAGATAAGAAATCGGAAGTGTTTTTGCAGCTGATAGCAGCTGAGCACTGGCCTTTCTCACAGCTAAGTAGAGTTTGGAAAAACTCTACCCAATGAGTGTAAATCTGGGGCAACCAACAGGAGAACTGAGCCCTGAATCTCTAATTTTCTCTTATTTTTCCTCTCCCCCATTTGAAATCAAAACACATTTTCAATGGAGGCTTTGTGGGCTAAGTTGCATTCGTCTTCTTATCAGCTTCGTTCTTTCTAATGATGTGGTTTGATTATATTAGATATGAACTTCCTCGTGGCTGAGAGCCAACACTGGACAAGCCCTGCTCTCTCCATCTGCTGGAGCCTGACAAGGAAAGGCCAGGCCTTTCTAGGGAGCTCGTTTAATTTTAGAGATGATTTTTTATGCCTCTTTAAGAACTGACCTCTTGAGACACAGTGAATCCAGACCTTCTTAAAAAGGGAAACAGTTGGAGTCTAGACACTTCCATGCAAATACAGCTGCTTCTTATAGGTGATATGGTCCAAAATCCCCCAGTCTTCCCTCCCCAACCTTGGCATTCACCACATTTAATAACTCACTTAAGTTTTGCACATCTGTGGGTGCGGTTGCGCTCACCAGCAGCGCAACAAGGATGAAAAGCTTCATGGTGGTCTTGTGCTGGCTACTCTGCAGAAAGAAGAAACCAATTGCAAGATGGTGTTTTCTCTTCATAAAGTTTCTAAACGAACTCTATATCTAATTATGATGACCAATAGTCCGCAGGAGCATGTGGTGTTACTCATGCCTGGTGAGGCTTGCTGGAAGGGAGGGCTGGTGGCTTGGAGGACCTGGAGGCCAAGCTCTTGCGTGGGCTGGTGGGTCTCGCAGGCCACCTCTATAAACGTGATGTCCTCTTTGGATCTGAGCCTCCTGTCTGCAGGGAGAGGGTGTCTTGCTGGGGAGCATCCAGCTTCTACCTCTCTCTGCTAATCTGTGAGGTAGTGATGGTGACGTGGGAGCCTTTTGTAACCCTGTGCAGCAGCCTTCAGTCATCTGCAAGAAGGACTTCCAGTCTGCTGCTCGGCAGCTGGTTTCTGCTGGCACGAGCTTTTCCTTGGGCAGCTTCCAGCAATCCCATCCTGCTGAGTCTGCAGCGCTGGAAAACTCCTCAGGCAGCAACCTTGACAAAAGACTTGGGCTCAAATGAGCTTTCTTGAACTAATTGCTGCAGTTACCTTCTCTTGTCTGCTTGGCATGGGGCTAGCAGTAATTTTTCAGAGGTCACTCCCCTCCTGGGACTCCATGAACAGTTTGGAGCTCGAGATCAAGAGATAACAGTGGGACTGAGAATCAAGGGGGACATAAAGGCAGCTTCATTTTCCTGGCCATCCTCAAGAGATATTGCTACCTAACAACGTGCATGGTGAAGCTTTTAAGCCGGTGGTCTCCAAAGAAGCTTTCTTTTTTATAAACAGACCAACTAACCTCCCAGCACCTTAAGAGAGACGTCACTGGATTTTTTTATTATATTTTTTGATAAACATATTTTGAAACTTGACTCATGAGAAGTTGTCATTGTCTCAGAAAAATGCTTCATTCCTAAGTGAAAGCTATCATTGCTAAAACAGATTGCAGAAGTGTTTTAGCTCATTGGAAACATCAGGGTTGTGTTTGGGGCTGCAGCATCATGGCATCTTTTTAAGCATAGCGGAAGACAGATGGGTGAGCTGCCAATGTGATGCAAAAAACTATAAGGACAAATGAGCTTTTTAAAAATAGAACAATTGCATTTGGAAAGAGGGTTGAGGGGTGTAAGTTGAGAGGGAGATAATTCTCCCATGTTCCTATCACATTTTTTACATTAAACAAAACATGTTGCAACACTGTGTATGTAGCCACTGAAGTGACGAACTGGATGGCTTCCAAGCTGGCCGGCTCCAAACTGCTTTCCTTTTGACCTGAAATGTCAGCTGTGATTATGTTCTGCTGACCGCTGACTGCTACCAGACTAGTGTTTTCTTCTGTGAAATTAAAGAAAAAATGGCACAAAATTCGTCCCTTTGCCTCTGCATTGGTGCAGTACGGTGGTCATGGGGAATGGTAGGACTTCATTTCCAGCCACTTCCCAGTTTAAGTGAAAATGGTCTCGAAGTTACTTATGCTGTGAGAGCGTGTACAAGCACGTGGCATTTCTTCATCCAGAGGAGCCCCCTTTCACCTTCCTCTGGCTTGCAAGCCAAGGTGCTAAGTACCTCTGATTTATTTCTGTTTTCACATGCACACACAAAATTGGACTTTGGGGTAGCAAAGCTGATATCATGCTCTGGAATCGATGCTCTGTTTGAAAGATGTTTTATTTCCTGGTGCTATTTTGGAAACATGAGTATGGAGAGATTGTACTTTTGATAGTGGTAGTCTAAGCTTTATGTTCAGATCTCTAATGATGTGATGGAAAAATCCTCTTTAGAAGAAAGGAGCTTAGGTATTCGGGTAATATTTTGTTTCTGTTAATACAGAATTCTGTGTTACATGAAATCCTGCTGATCCTTTATTGTCAAGGAAGTGAACGAGGTGATCTGTAAGGTCTTTTCAATCTTTCTCTTCTGAAAAACCGTGTAATAATTTATTTGCATTCCTTCTTGTTTTTTGTAGATATTTGAAAAAGATCTTCACAAGCAAAAGTAAAGGAACTAAGATTGGAGCTTCTAAGTGGAATTAAGCCAGGATAGTTAATTATAAGCATTTAGAAATGATAGGAAATTCTGGCTAAAGGCCAGAATTATACAGTCTACATAAATCCACTGGATTTGCTCTTGTAAGATAATGACATCTAAATTATCAGCAAAACATAGGAAAACAATGTGAGTTATTTTTAGAAATAGGTATTTCCACTGCTGGAAAACTCTGACCGGTTGGGCAGAATTTCCTTGCTTTTCTTGGTCCTGTGCTAATTGATGTCCAAAAGGAGTGTCTGGCAGTGGTGGAAGTGCACAGCATCGGCAGGCGTTACCTGGGCACAGGAGAAAAACCAGCGATTCCCATTCCCAGGAATCACTATCCCTGGTACCTTCCGCTCGAGGGGAAACCGTTACCTAAGGACAGTTTGGGTAGGTAGCTGAGGTGAAAGCTTTAAAGATGAAATCAGGAATGTGAAGCGAAAGAGCAAATTGTCCTCTAGCGATTCTGACGGTGTGTAGATGTGTATGGAGAAAGTAAATGTTACCCTGGCATGAGGAGACCTCAGCAGCGAGGACGATGGTTCGTGGGGTGTTGTGATCGGGACACCTGAATGACAGCTAGGGATGTCTTCCTTGCATACGGATGATGGTTTTGACTTGATTAATGAGAGCTCCAATGCCTGAATTTGCCACCTCTTATTTGACTGTCAGTCACTGCATTTGCTAAGTGAAGCAGCAGCAGCAAACTGGGACCTGTGCAGCGCTCGTAGCTCTCAGGGACATTTGTGGTGCCAGAGGCACCTCCTGCCCAGCATCCGAATGGTTTGGACTAGGATTTCCATTAATTGTGGGGACAAATATACCCTGGAGAGCTCCTGCAATACCAGATATTGTGCTGTACTTGTTGCACAGTCAGGAAGGAGAGGGAATTTTTTTTCTAGGTCTTATTTTCTTTTCTCCACCTAAATTTTCCCTGGCAGCAGGTTAAAGGTGCACCCGTGTTAGTACTGACATTAGCTTGGGCTAGAAACAGCATTTGAAATTTTTATATTTCAAATCACTCGGCTGAAACAAAATAGGTGCCACTTTTCTTGTCACTTGCCAAGCTGGGATGACAGGAAAGGCTTGGCTGTTTTTCACCCCTTTGAGAAGAAATCTGCCTCAGGCAGCTGCTGCTGCTCTTACTGCTGCAATAATCCATGGAGGGCACCACCAAAACTGCTCTCCTGGATCCTGGGCTTCAGGAGATGTTTTGCTAGTGACTGTAGAGGGAAATGAGGGAGCAGCTAGAGCAGGGACACACAAAGGCCACTGCAGATCAGGGTTAAGTGGGAGAGCACCTGGGTGAGGTGTTTCCTAAGGTGAAGTGGCTCCTGGTGAATGAAGCCGTGACTAGTTGGCAACACGTGGAGGATGAGATGGATCTTCAGAACGGTGCCTACAACATTGCAAATAATTTGAACACCAGCAGCACATCTGATGCATAGCGAGATGGAAATATTTTGCTGCTGCTGAGGTTGATCCGTGTGGATGCGCAGAGGTTTTGCCCGTGGGGAATTTCACTGCTAACTCTATAAATACTCTTGCCATGATTCAGCTCTTGCATTTAACAGAAAGCAGTCGAGGCTTTGTTAGTTTTAGAAAATGTGAGTGGGAAGACAGGATGAGACTACAGAGCTCTGGGCACGACGCAGGTGAGGACCCCACAGAAAACAGGCCTGTTTTCCTCAAATAATGCAGAGCCTTCCCTGCCTTTGCAGGAGCCTCCAGACCAGTTGCTAACAAATGTGCTCCTGAACGACTTCCCTTTGGAAGGGACCAAGAACCCTCCAAGGACCTGGCCTAAAACACGAGCAGCCCTTGCAAACTTGTTCAGGCAAAGGCAATTGCTTGGCTCCTGATGCTCTCCTGGGATGTCAGCCCTTCAAACCATGCGTGAAGGACACGGGGAAGAGTGATCCGGATCTCCTGGAACAAGGGATGACTGTGCAGCAAAGCAAGACCTTATAGACGTATTCCTGCTCCTACTTGGCTCCAGGATAGCAGCCCTTTTGTGTAAGGGCAGTATGGGTGAGTAGATACCCCAGGACACGCGTCACCCATCCTGGGTTTTATCACCGGCTACAGAGCAGGAATTTCCCTGGATCTCCTTGTGAAAATATTAGCAGTGCTTCCCTGAAAGGCCTAATCCCTTAAAATGCTGCTCTGATGGCCTCACCACCCTCTGCAATTGCAGGGGGGAGAAATTCTGGCTAAATAAAGGACCTGTAAAAAGAAACATCTCTTTTTAGATGACACCCTGTTAGCCCTAATGACAGTTTTCTCTCTCTAAGTGCAGTGAAGGATGGAAATATTGCTGTGCTCCATGGTGCAATTTTCTGGCTGATATTTTTTTCATTGATAAAAGCCTTCAGAGAGTGCCTTTCCCTTCCCACTTATCTGCCATCAAAAGACAGCAAATACACAAAAAATTCTGCTGTCACTCTAAACAAAATATACAATTACTCTGCTTGATGTTTTAAGCAGAAATCATTTCCATGGTAAAAAACCTGGAGCTATTTTTCTAAGTGCTGCAATGTTTGCTTCTAGTATTGTGCGTGTATTACCTCTTTGAGATATCTAAATGTAAAGACTTATTAAGACTTTGTCTTTGCCAAATTAAATATTTGCTGGCCCGAGCCCTAAGTTCATTATTGGGCTGCCGTTTTGTACTGGAGAAAGAAAAATTATTTCTAACTTTAAAGAGTTATTGTATGAAGCCAATGAGGAGGGCATATGTTATTCAAGTGGCTGAGTCAGAAATGGCAGTACTACATGTTAACTCTTCTGGAATAACCACATCGATCAAAGAAAGTGAAAAATGGCCTGAAATGTGCTAATTTGTTCGGACAAATCTAGGCACAGAAGATAAGAAGGAAATTTCATATTATTTGATATTTTTCTTTCTGAACTTGAAATATTAAATGAGGGTTTCCGAATCTTTAAATTTTTCACATGTGTCTTGGCATGGACTTTTTTGGGTGGGTCATCTATGGACTTTGAATACACATACACACACACACACAAAACCCAGAGCAGTGTTCCTCTGGTTTTCAACTTTTTTTCCCATACAACTTATTTTAACAATCATGAGAAACATGGTGTTAAGGTGACAGTGTTTAGAAATAGAGAAGGAAGAATGATTTCTTTTTTTGAGAGCTGAAATTAGAAATTGGAAAAAAATGACCAAGCCAAATGCAGATGTTCATATTGTAGCAAAACAATATGAATAGTTTTTTTTTTTTTTTACCCAAACTGGAAGAAATATTCTATAAGTTGTTCAGGTTTTATTGTTCTTCCCTTGTTCCCTTACTCTTTTTATTTCTCTCTCTCTCTCTCTTTTTTTTTTTTAAATAATAGTACTTTTTTTTAAATAGCAGAGCAGTGCCACTCTGAAGTGCAAAGTCAAAGCTCAACTTAAATAAATAAATAAATAAAATTAGCAGTCCTAACCTAGACCCACTGAGATTGGAAGAGACCCTGTAAAGTCTCCTCCACTTCAAAACTGCTGCCTTTTTCATGTGGAAATCTGGTCCCTTTGCTCTTCAGGTCTGTTTATTCCATACTGGTGAGGGTTGTCACCATGAAAATCCCTCTTGCAGCTCCCGCTGCGCAGACTCCTCCATTGCCAGCTCCAAGACGAGGCTTTGGTTTGCATGAGGTGTCAAACCCAAGAGAACAGCTGAAGCTGCATGAAATTTATAGAAGAAAATGGCATGACAGCCTGGCACCGCATATTGCATTTGTACCATCTATAGAGGAGGAAATATATCTGCATTCTGGCTTAAATGTTTAGTGTAAACATGAATCATCCCATTGAAACAGTACAGGTTTCCAGTGAATTCATAAAAAGGGCTGATTTGAAAAAGAAAATTGCACAGGGGAACTCTGTAATCTGCTGTTATCTGACTTGAAATTCTGAGGGGATAGAAAAGGAAGGGAAATACAGCTCTGAGTTAACATGGGCTGGGTAGTTGTTAGTGAAAGAATGAGTTTGAGTCCATGCTGGCTAGACATCCCTGCCCGGGGATGCTGCAATGAGCCATCCGTAATAACCTGCCCTCTCCAGCTGCTGGAGCTGCAGTAAGGGACGTGGCAACGACCACCGTGTGGCATTTGGCCCTTCTAATCACAGGTCCCACCTTGGTCCACCCGACCTCACCGTGCCAGCAGATTTCTAATGTGATTTAAGCGCTGGAGCCTGCTGTGTGCTGCCCGGCTGGGCTGTCCCCATTAGTAGCATAAAGGAGCATGCTGCAGCGTGTGGAGTTTCAATTGCAGAAAGTTGCTTGCTAACTCCACTGCGTTTGAGAAATTGCCCTAATGTAGCCTTCATTAAGAGTTGCTTTTTACGCTTATGACAGAGAGAAATTGCAGCCAGCGGTGTCTTTGCTGAAAAGGCTCCATTAGGTTGCCATTAGTTGCTAATAATACATCATAATTATTTTTACAGGGTTAAGCTTGTCTCTCTCCTCATCCACCTGCCTTGCAGAGATAACCTCTAAGAATACCCTGAAGGACTGTCAGACTGCAATTCAAAAGCTTTTACCCTGACTAAATTTTCTAAACAATTCATTACCTATGAAAGATTGGAGAGAATGTAGAGATATGGCCCTTTTTTGCTTCACAATTTACACTCTCATATAACTCCACTCAGTGCTTAGCTAGATTCTGGAATAATTTGATTTTTCTTCTATTATTATTATGCAAAGATATTCTGCATGTTAGTGCAATATTCATTCATCCTTCAGAATATATCTGTCACAGGTAGCTGCACAAACACTCGACTGTACTTGAAGAATTGCTAGTCATCACTGCATTATATGTCTCATTTAAAATATCAGTTTTAGTTGGTGTATGTGGCTTGGTTTTCAAAAGAAAACTTCAAAAGAAGTGCTTATTTTGACTAGAAATGAGGAAATAAATTTTCTCCAAAGACATATTGCCTGTTGTGTGTATGTATGCACATTACTGGAAATATTAAATGTTGATATTTTGTCCTTACAAGGTTTTCTGGAAGGGAAGCTTCTCTGTGTGTCTGTCAGGTCTCATGGGAGCATCTGGTACATGATCTTTATGCAACTGTGTCAGCTGGTTTTAACTGTAGAGGTGAACACCACCTATGAACGATGAAGTTTTGATGCGCAGTCCATTGCTCTTGGCCTAAGACAGATTTGCCTGATAGTTGGAGAAGGAGCAAAGGAGGGAGAGAAGAGGATAAGGACAAGACTTTAGCACAAGTCAGGGCACATTACGCAGTCAGCTGGTAATTGCTGCAATTGGAGCTCATCGTCTGCTTAGTAGTCTGGGCCTCTTCAGGGTGAATTTTATTAATGCTAATGCCTCGAGAAAGCTGTATCAGGCATTATCTGCGTTGATTCTTGTGGTGCTTGAAAGTGAAGCTGTCCCCTTGAGAGAGCAGTGGCAGGGCCACCTCTGAAGCTGGTGCTTCCAGGCAGGATGGGAATGGACCCAGTTTTTTGCTGACTTCCAAGCACCCTGGCTTTGCTGCCTTCCAAGCATCTTCTGGCTTGCATCCTGCATCCCAAACCTCACATGGTCCCTTCATTCCAGGTCTAGAGATGTTATCCTGCAGTTATCCCTGGTCTTGGGGAAGTTTCGCTAGGGCTGTTGTCTCCCTGGCTGGGGTCTCAGATAATTCTGAGAAAGTCTCACTGCTAAAGGACCTCTGATACCCATTCCCTTTCCTTCAGAACCAAAGCATGGGTTTCTTGCTTGCATTCTGCCCATCTTTTCCTACTATTCTCTGTTTTTTCTATTTTCTTCTAGCAGGTACCCCAGGTTGGTGTAAGAGTTTGAGTTGCACCGAGCCCTTGCAGCAAGAGAAGATTATTTGTAATCTTGCAGAAAGCCTTGTTTTTTACATTTCTTCTGAAACTGCTAGACAAAACTGATTGTGTGCTCTAAAAGTGCAAGCAGGGTAGAGACCTTGGGGTGATAATGCTGCAAAGACCTTACTCTTTGTCTTCAAAACATTGATTTCTTGAGGAAGGGAGATCATCAACAAAAGGAAAAAAAACAACCAACCCATGCTGGGTCAGGCCCATTAGAGGAATGCAGACTCATTAGTGCTACTAAATGTGATACTGTGTGTGAAGTCAAAAAAGCAAAGCGAGGTCTGCAAAACCTGGCAGGAAATCCATTATATTCCCTTTCACACAGTGTGTTAGTGGAGACACTAATTGAAGGCTGGGACCTCTTTTTTCTTCTGTTTAACACAGGGCTGTTTTAATTCACCTGATTATGTTGCCTTGTTGTAAGAAATCTGACAAAAACAAGGTTTGAGGTAACTCCTGACAGCGAGTCCTTCCTGCCCAAAAGCTCTCTTGGCCGCTAGAAGGTTTCTGTTAATAAGTGAACTGACCCATTTTTCTTTTCTAAATCTCCTGGATGAACTGGCTACTCTATTGCTGCATTTCAGTTAAGGAAAATAGATTTCTGTAGCTTAGCAATCTCTGTTTACTCGGTGTATAAAATGTTTGGAAACATTGAAAATACTGCAGTATTTTCCTCTCCCTTAATAAAATGACTTGGGCAAGACTGTGCCAATCTGAGGGTTGCCAGAGAGTGGGGGTAGATGGAGTAAATTGTGTTTACTGTAGGGAAAAGACCGCACAATAGTGGAATTGTTTTGAGAGAACTTTTATAACACTCTTGGCTATCAGCTATGATTCTTTTGCTGCTTTTATGACTATTACTTGTAATTTCCTTTTATGGCTTCCTTGCACTTTCTTTGCACTTTCCTAAGCAGACAAGCTCAGCTACAAAACAAGGAGCTGAGTTTTACCTCCCTGGTACCAGTGTAAATCTACAGCGACTCTATGGAAGCCAAAAAGAATTGACGTTGGTTGGGGGAGAAGTAGTGTCCCTGAAGCTGGTCCTAAGGAGAAACGATTCCCTCTGCAGTTGTGAAACAAATTAACTACTAGAAAGAGCCAGTCGGATGCACATCTCTGGGGCTGGTGCCCAGAGAGACTTAAAAGTCCATTAAGCCGATGTGTAAATTCATTCTTTGCACGGAGGCTACGCAGAGGAGCTGTCCTTGCAAGCCGGGCTGCCGCAAGGTCCTGGGATTCCACCAGGGAAGGAATTTACATCAGAGAAAAAACACTCAGTGATTATGACTCCCCACTGCATTAATCATTGGCTTGAATTAAAAGTCACGGACGAGTTGCTTGGGGATTCATGTGACTAAGCAAGGGAAAAGAACTGGAATGAGTATTTCTGAGCAAAATTACATGTGCCGGTGGTGGATCATCTTTTCCTCTGTTGACTGCTAATGGATCATCCGATGGTGTGTGCAGTCCCAGAAATGGGGCTGCTCGACAGAGAAGACTCCAGCAGAGTAGACTGAGGCAAAATCTTTCCTCTTTTCCACTCATTGGTGGCCAAGAGAGGCTGGACACACACTGGGGACCAAGAACCCCACTTCTTGGGGACACCCCAAAGCGCCTGGTCTATCTGCCGCTGGGGAAGGTGCAGCCTACCAGTCCCTTGAGCCATCTAGTGGTGCCTTTCCTTGAGGATGGAGCAGAATGGCTCCTTGAGAAATATAAATCTAATTAGATTAAACTAAAAAGGGCTAATAGTAATTAGCGTCAGAAGGTGGCCAGCTTGAATGAGAATAAGGCAGTGTTTTGGTAGGTTGTCAAAGGAATAGCAGAAAAATATCTGGCCTGGGAATGGTAGAGAAGATGAAGAAGTAACTATCAACACGGGGTGTTAAGCACTAAGGAGGGTGGGTTGGTGTGGTGCATATTGTGCTTTTCATCCTGGTGTTTGCACTACCTCACTGGATGTGACTAGGATTTTCAAAGAAAAGCTGAACTTTCTGACCCAAAACCTCAAATTCTTCTCTGATGATTTTTCTTTAACTGAAAAGGAGAATTAGGGTTTTTGGTAATTCAAAAAAGATTTAATGATCAAAGCTGCAATTAGAAGTGTGGTGAGTCATCTCGCAACCACCCATGCGCTAGAAAGTGCAGGCTGGGAGGGATCATGCTGTCACGACCGGTTTTGCTCAAAGAGGATATGGGAGCTGCTATTACTTCCAGCTACGGAAGCAATCTCGGTGCTACAGACCTGTGTTTATAGAGCAGAAGAAAAGAAAATAGTCCCAGCCTCTCCAGTGATGTATTTTATTTAGTAGCTCTGACTGCAGCAGCTGAATTCATTATTGTGTTTTACTACTTTTTGCCTTTTCTTTTCAAAAGCTGCTGCTCTCAGTAGGAATCTTGATACGTTTCCAGTTTCCAGTAACAAATTATCCACCAAAACAAATACCTAAGAACTGATCTACACTGCATTAATATCTTTCTTTGTTGTTTGCTTTTTGCAGCATGCACTACAAATGAAATATTTATTTGAACAGTTCACGTTGCATGCATTTTCTCGAATGAAAATTGCAGAAGGTGAGGAAATGAAGATAAAAATATCCAACCATGCTATTTCTCAGAACTCCTCATAAGTAATTTGATATTTCCCTTTAAATCTTGTTGGCTTATTCAGCTAGATAAAAATTACGAGTTAATAGAAGCTAAATACAATTTGGTTTATGTATAGGAGAAACTCCTTTTTCCTAAAATGATTAGCTCGTCATACAGAAAAGCAGCTAAAAGGAAGCAGGAAAATTTGTAGCTTTTTACTGCAAAAATATAATTACAGATTTGGATGTTTTGCCACAAGTGTTTCATTCTATGTTCCTTATTTCTATTCCTAGTGAAAACGAGTATCTTCAGTTTTTATCTTCAAATTCTCATAACTGCAATATTCATTCAGTTAATATAACATTCCTACAGAAAATGCTATTAAATTCATAGGCATTTTTTTTTAAAAAAAGTCAGTAACTTAGTAGATGAGAAATGGCATTGCTATCTGTACATTTGTGATGCTTTAGAAGGGCCTTTGTGTGTGCAGTGGAAGTGTTAATGTGGTTTAATGGGACAACAGAAGATGACCCTGTTTGGAAACCCAAGTATAGACCTTGCACTGCAGGATTTTATGGGCTCCTTTTAGAGGTGGTCAAGGCTGAGAGAAGCAGCTGATATTCTGTATATTGGAAGGGGATGCTGCCCCTCTGCAAGAGTCAGGCAGTGGCCTTAGCATAGCCTTGCCTTGCAAAGGGGAACGCTTAGCTTCATCCCACAGGAGCAGTCGGAATACATCCTGAAAAGGACAGAACTTCCCGCTGGTTCTGACAAAATCCACAGAGTCCTGCTGTGTGTGAGATGGCATTTTGGTCTTGATAATACCAGGCAGAAAAACACTCCTGGAGCAAGTACTAGGCTGAGGAATTATTGAGTTCCCACAGGATCATTTTTTTCTCCACCTGTCCATTAGCTGTTGGCTTATGCTGTAGGTTGTCAATGCTTTAATTTTTTTTTATAGGTTAGTTATCCCCACAAACATTATTGTGATGTTTTTATTATTTTATCCATTATTATCTATAGGTAGGAAATCTTGTACAGTGGGATGGTGTGGAACCTCCATATCTCCTAGCAATGAGTTCCCCAAGATCATTATTTTGCTCACAAAAATAGTTCCTTTTGCTAGTGTTGGACTTTTTTCCTTTTACCATTTCAGTTTCATTGTATAACTTCTTGTCTTTCTACTGCTACTACAAAAAAGAGAGATTACAGCAATTTACTGATGTAAAAGCAAGGGATTGATGAGATCTAAGAATTTTTGTGTACTTTTATCACTTCAGGAATCACTGATACGTTCCATGTTGTTCCCCTCTCTGAATTCGGCTACCTCAGACATTCCACAATGTCTTCTTATATTTCCCATGGTAGCTGGGTCTCAATCACTTATCCATGTACGTGGGTAGGACTGCGCTACAAGTGTCATCGTAAGTGGATAACATTAGTGTGGATGGAGGCTTCTCAATAATCAAGAGGACTTTTCATAGCTCAGATCCTGAAAGCAGTGGCAAAATTTGACTCCATTGTATTTACTTTCTGTCTAAAGAGGAAAAATGTTTGCATTTTAATATCAAATCCTCCAATCTAAACCGGGAGGGAAGTAATTATACATGAAAGAAATATAGTCTTTTGTGATAAGGTTTTTAAAGTATCAGTTTCATTCTATTACAATATTTTTATGATTAGATTTACCTTGTAATATTAAAAACTTTGGTATGAAGTAAGGAAGTCCTTTGTAGCTTATCTCGCAAGCCTGTCTAGGACATTGCACTTAATGAAGTTTATAATTCAATATAACCACATCTGCATCTTCAATAATGGATAACGTTTAATCTTCATTGCACCACTTGAATCAAAAGATCTGAAATTAAACCTGCTGCAGCTTAAGCTGATAATAAACAGGCGTGACATTTTGTGCAAAATGTGGGCCTGATCAGCCTGGTAACAATTGTGTCAGATGTAGCAAAACATCGTTTAATCAGCCAAAGATAGATGGTGGCATTTAACTCCCATTGATATATTGGCTTTGAAGAAACACTAAGATCCTTGCAAGAAAAGGTTCTTTGTCACGTCTTTAGCAAACTGGGATCCAAATGCCACCACTGAGAGCAGCGTTTATACAAAGTCTTCCTGGCCATGAGCAGAACCTGCTTTAGACAGGTAATTTTAGCCCATTCAGGAGGAGTCTTGTCTTTGTATGTGATCAGTGGTGGGATGTTTCTAATTCCCCTAGTAATAATGGAAGCCCCTGAACTCATTTGCCATACCTGAATGTTGTTTGGCTTCAATACTGCAATCCAGCTATAGCTTTGACCATGAGGGTAACCTTAGAGCCATGGGTAGCGATGTAGTCATGACCACTGATGGTTTTGAGGGTTTGCGCCTGCAGGGTATTTACTTTTACTGAACGAGGAGACTGTCTGTGAGAGGCAAGTGTTAGATTTTTGCCTGGAAGGAACTTTGCAAGGGAAAAAAATCCCATAAAATTAGCAGGACTTTGCATAGGCAACCAGAGGAAAGGGATGTGTTCCTATAGAATTCCCTGCATCATCAGGGCCTTGCATGGGATTTACAAATCATCTTTTTCTTTTCAAAGTAAGCATCGTTCAGGTATTTATGTTCTGTGGGCTACAACAGCTCTGTTGCTTCAAAACCAGAATTAATGTCTGATGAAAGTGAGAAAAATGATAGAAAAGAAGAAACAACATGCTGAGATACCATCTTGGAGAACAGGCAGTGTTGGGTTCAGATGTATCATGATCAGGTTAAATGATGAATTTCTGAAAGCTGAGCCAAATTATTTAATGAGAGGCTAAAACAGTTTATCCTCAGGCCAGCTGTACTCAAATTCTGTGTTTTGATTCCTTACAGGTGCAAAAATTGGCAACAAAATCAATGAAGCATTGGAGCCTCCATTAGACCTTGATCTGAAAGTCATGTAACTCACTTGGCATTTAACAGCCCTCCTTGTGGTTCTTACTGGGTTCCAGAGCAATCAAGATCTGTTTTCTTTTAAATATGTATTCTAGCAAGTTTGGTAAACCATAGCGTATCTCTTGTACGTGAGACGCCTTTGTGGGAGTCGCAGGAAGTCTTAGTCACAAATAAAAAGTCAGTTCTTCACTGGGGACCAGAATAGTTCGACATCAGCTGGGTCAGGATGGGGAGCTTTGATCAGCTGAGATGAAAGACTGGCAGAAACTCTGTTGGGCCACAGAGTCCCCTGCTGAAGTCGTGTTTCAACTGGGCTCTGTCTGACTTTAATTAAATAAAAGATCAAAGTCTACAAATCTCCCTGATCTCTATCAGCACAGCAAATAAAGGTAAAAATTCTCGATATTTTTCTGTTCCTTTGATGTCAGTGGTGACCTCTGCCGTGCGCTAAGGTGTGACGTATGCGATCTGGGGAGCTGTGGGTTTATGATAAGCGTGACATAATGTTTATGCAAGGGGAGAGAGGAAAGCTGCTTCTCCAGATGAGGCCTTCATAGCTGCGGGTCTCCAATCCTCCCCCAGATTGATTCTTATCTCTAGGATTTGCTTTGTCTTATGATGGTGTTAGAAGCAAGATTACATCCAATAAATCAGGGAATCTAGTATCTTTGCTTTCCTTCAGCTATAAATCACCTATTTCCCTTTGTACAACTACTTCCCCTCCTGCCTTCCTGGCATACTGGAGGGGTGAGCTGCAGACTAGGTTGATACAAACATCCTGAACTAAACCAGCTGGAAAAAGACAGTAATATAATGCAAGCGCCCTGTCAGCTCTCATCTATTTCTGTTTGATCGCTATCTGATGCTGATTGAAAGGCTTGCTCTGCTCGCTAGCTACCTTGAGGCCAACCTTGAGAGTGTGTCACATCTGGCTTCTCGATAGCATCTTAAGCGTAATGTTGGATCGAGAGCGCACACTGTGCAAAAAAGAGAGAGCTGGCATCTTGCTAGGCTGCACAGCAGAGGGATAGCAATGGGGAGAGGATCTGACAGACGTGAAGAAATGGAAATGCTGCAAGGCAGAGAGAGGAGCCAGCGTATATACATATATACATACATATATACATACATACATATATACATACGTACATATATACATACATACATATATACATACACACATACACTAGCAGCTCTGGGCAGGACGAAGCAGTGAGTTCCTTGGAGTCCAAGCTGGTTTCGTGTCTGACTGTTCTTCCAAGCTCAATGTCCCTTGACTGCGATAAGGGCAGTTTAGCCCACGAATGGATCAGGAGAGCTGAAATCAGAGCAATTTCCAGTGTTGACTGTTTCCAGGGTTGAGATTAAGGTTATGGAGACAGTGAAGAGTATCTTGGTTTATTATGCAATTGTGTTAAAGCTGCGCAGGATGGCTATATAGGACACCAGAGTTGAGGAAATAAAATGGAACTTGGTTGTATTAAATAAAAGCCAAAAAAGTAGCAGTAGCAGTTCTGCCAAGGGGGAGACCTTGGTTATATGCATTTTAGTTTCCGTTGTTTTACTGACACCATAAATAATAGCAGTAAGGGCAAAAAATACAGATATTCAAATTATACCTCCCTGAAAAAAATATATATTAATTTAGAATTTAGATGCTTTAAAAGGTTGAGTAGCTGAGACTTGCAGTAACAAATCATGGCATTGAGCTCCAGAAGGGAGAATTAGGGAACTTGAAGTATCTGCTGAGCAGAGCAGCCCTCCTGCCCAGAGCCCAGGAACAGTGTCTGGAGAGCTGGGAGGAATCAAACCTTTGTCATCTGCACAGAAAATGCAAATAAGAACTGGGCTGTAAGAGATGTCATTGGTAACACATAACACATGGCTTGACTTTGTGTCATTGCAGTGTTTGATGCTGGTTTGCATATCAGCTGCTCTCAAAATAACATGATAACAAATAGTTTGCTATTGTATGAGGGACTTTGTGGAGCAAAGTTGCAATTGATATTGAAATGTTTTGTGTTTTTAAAGTGCTTTAACATCACTCCCAAATCACTTCCCTATCATCATCTTCTATAGATTATCATAAAATGCTGCTGTTATACATAGTTTGCAAGTTGTTTTTTGGGGTAGGTGGGAAGCACTTTGGGGGAATGCTGCAAGGTTTGTCCAGGCTGCTGAGCCTCTCACTGTTCTGTACAGCATCTTTTTAAGAAAAGATTTTTTTCTGATGAGCTGGACCACACAAGGAACTGTAGAGATCTTCTATGTTTTAAATCCTCCATGAGGAACAAGATCCTGTTATTTAGATCTGCTCAGCCAGAATGTACCTATGATGTATTCGTTGCTACTTTCTGATGAGCTCTTCCAGAGTAAGGATTTCCTCTTAAATGAAAAATCTACAGAAAAAAAACTGTGGATTTTGATGAAGACTTTCTACATGAAATGAGTGTTTCTACCTGATGAATCATTTCTATTTTTAACATGATCTCTCTGGGTGTATGCCTCAGACTTGCTTTCTCTCCTTAGGAAGTCAAGATCTTTCTTGATGAAGCAAAAACAAAGCGAATTTTAGTTTAAACCTGCAACAATCCTACATGAAAGCTCCTTTTGGAAGGGCTCTTAGAAGACCTCTCCCTTGTACAAGGTTGGGATGAACTTCTGCTCCAGGGGGAGCAGATGGAGTCATGGGAACCTCTTCATTAGCCACAAGTTTAGAGGCAGGTGGGACCAAGCGTTCACCCAGGTTGTCCCTTGACTCCATTTTTAGCTAGTAGGTGCCGAACAAGGACCTAACGTCTCCAAAGTGCTGTCAGTGAATTTATTTTGCAGTTAACAGCCTTTGTAACGCGCAGACTAACTTTATCTCGCTTCGCCGTGGGTGTGCTGGGATAATTGCTGGGGGAGTTTGTTAAAAAGAAAAGCTCTCTGCATTTCCATTAACCCTCTGCGTGGTGTCTGCTGCACTTGACTGCATTAGGTACCATTTACAGTTCAATTTCACAGTCGTGATGGACTGAAACGCATCAACCTGCTCCCTCTCCACTAATCATGTGCATTAATAAACAGGGAGATTCATAAGGCCTCTTACTCTTATTTTTCCTTGGTAAGTCCATTTTTATGAATTAAAGCTTAAGCTTCCCCCCCACAATGAAATCCAAACTGCTAGGGAAATAAATAGTGTTATCTTATTCAGTAGAGTGCAATGAACTACTATTTTAGGAAAGCAAGCTGGGCATGCAGAAATATTTGCAAGTAAAAAAGGAAAAAAAAATCCAGCAACAAAGAATAGCATTGTATGATGTCAATCTACAGCACGCATGTGTTTGTATAATCACATAGGAATTTACTTTGAACTTTTGCCTGGAAAATTTACTTAGTGGGGGAGCGGGGGCAAAGGAAAAGGATTTGAGTATCTAAGCACCAAAATAGCTGAGACAGAGTAGTAAAACTGTGTGGTTGGTTGTGCAGCAGAACCACGTGAAAATGCAAAGAATCCCTTTCGTAACGGGCAGAGGCAAGCAAGGCACTTAATCGCTATGGCATGAGATAAGTACGGATGCCACAGGAAATGCTGTTATACACATTCCTCTCTCATTGTTTTTCCAAGGGTAGTTAATTTTTGCCCTTTAAAGGATTTTTTTTGTATATTACTTGTTCTTGGTTTGATGTAATCGTATCAGGTATCTATATAAAAAGAAAAAAACCACATTCATAAGTAGGATTACACAAGATAAAACATGGTAAAGTGATCAGAACATTGAGGTTTGTGTTCTTTTTTTTCTTCTGGTGAAGGGAAAACATCACAGAACTCCTTAGCTCTAATTCAGAATGACTGAGGACTCAGGTGGTTTGTCCCAGGCTCAGTGCTGCTTCCCATTCACTGTAGGGACTGCAGTATCTGACCATTTAGGAAAAAAAAAATGTGAGTAGTAGAGTTTGCCTGTTAAGGGCATTTGAAAGAAGTATTTTGGTTTATCTGATCAGTGTGTGTGTGTGTGTTTTTGATTTGTTTGTTTTCTATTTATTTCCTTTTTCTTTTATATGTATAGAGCTCAGCACCCAGCTAATTTGAGCTAATATTTTGGGCTAATTTGTCCAGAATAACAAAAGACTTCAGCGCTTTCCTCGCTGAACTGTTTATATAATCTTGATGCTTTTGCTGCTCACAGGGAAGCAGAGCCAAACCTTCATCCAGAAATGAAATGTGCAGCTAAAATGAAACGTGAAGTTTTGCAGCAGGGCTTTATTGTTTTTTGCATCTTATGGCATATTGCATAGAAACAGTATGACCAGTATGACCTCTCATACACGGCCCATTCTTCAATTTATACTCAAGGAAAATCTTACAGTGAATAATAGAAATTCTGTCTGCAAAATATATCAATAATGGGCTGCTGGGTTTTTCACTTCTTTCTGTAAAGCAAAAAATACTTGGATGCTTTGGGTTTAATCGCTAGCGCTGGAACAGCTTTGCAGCCTCTCTCTTTCCACCCTTCAATGTTGCCTTCTCAGTGTCTTCTTTTGAAGACTGACAATGGCTGGGATTGTATCTTTTGGCCAGGAAAAAAAACCACCAAAAAGTGCATTTTTCTCTAAGTAAATGCCTAAAAGGCAACTGGGTGACTTCTGTGATAAAGCGCCTGCTGTGCACAATGGAGATGTGATTCATCTGCAGACTTAGCGGTTGCGATAATAAAGCTCTTTACAGTCAGCAGCTAAGGTAATTTAATTACATTATTTGAGCTGGAAGACATGAGAATGTAGAAACTTCCCTTGTTAGTGACTCACAAAATTCACCATAGCAGTGAGGTTTTGCTTTGAAGTTCACTTATACTCCCTTCCCACTGTGTTTTATCTATTTTTTTATCAAGAGCTGTCAGGACATGGGAGTCCATGGGAGCCCTTTGCCCCTCTATGGGATAGGGATCTATGAGAGAGATGATGCAGAAGGACATTATTTTCCTCTTACCCTGCACTCTTTGCAGACTGCTCGTGATGTGATGGGGCAGCAGGGACAAGGGAGCCAGGCTGCTCTTGGCTGACAATTATTGTACTAGAGAGGAGATTCGGACCTTTCAGATGGTTTCTGTGATGCCTGCAAAGGCACATGGAGAAAAGGAAGCTGATTTTGGAAAAATTAAATCTGTGCTTACAGCAGCTCCAGAAGTGTACGCTGAATCCGTCAGTCTTCTCCTGCCAAGGGAATTCACTGTCTCCTGCCCTGCTATATCAGATGATCAGCTACAAGATTGAAAATAATGAAAAGACTGTAAATGCACAGCCAACATTTTCTCAGAATATAGACCCAGTCTCTCTGCACTCCATCCCAAGCCTGCAGCTTGCACAGGTCTGCAGCACTGGGCTTGGATTAAACCTGGTCCTGGTGGACTTGGGCTCCAGTTCATGTCTCGGTGACGCTGTGTCTGTCCTACCTGCCTCAGCTGCGAGCTGCTCCATGTGCTCGTTCGCCTCTGCACTCCGTAGATCGGGGTGAGGAGTGTGTCCATCAACAGCAGCAATGCGAATGGTATAGGATATCTTACCGCTTTGTGCCATTAGACCTTCTTATTCCTTCTTAGACCATTTAGCTAAAGTCATTTCTGTAGCCAATGACTTTCTCCTCCTGCTTCCTCATATCCCAGCCTGCCAATTTGCCTCAGATAGTTTGATATATATATATATATAATTTTATTTTAAAAATAGCTTTAACTTTATGACTTAGTAATATTTCTGACTCATCTGTAGTCAGCAACAGTGGGAATGGTCCTTGTTTTTCACAAATTCCATTCTTCCCTAGAAGTCCTCCAAGGTATGCAGGACTTTGAGCTACCATAGGTTCTAGCTGTTTACCACTCTCTGAACTTAAAACAATCTTTTTTTAAGGTCTTGTGGTAATTTCTAGATTGAGTTTTATGCCCATCTCATCTGCTTTTCTAGTTACATGCTATAGAGATAATGATGATACATGCTATGATATAATGATAATTTTACTTGTAGAACTACAGTTTTCCCTTAGAGCTCTTTTTTTTTCTCTATTTCTTCTTTCCAAACTAAAGCCATGTCTAGACTAAGGGCTAGCACTAGGAGAAATAAATCTGGCCATAGCATGCATGTTGTTTCTATTGTCATTCTTCACTATTCCATCATCATGCCGTGTATTTTTGCAACATGCAATGACTTGCAAATATTTTGCAAATCAGCTTCATCGTTGAAGAATTTGGAATTGACTTCTTTATCTTAATTTAAAAAAAAAATAATAATAATTGCATCTGTTCTCTCATATTTGTGTCAGAAGCTGCCCCAGGGCTCGCTCTTTTGCTGTGTTCCAGGTTCTTCAGCCTACTCTTTTCACTACTTATTTCTGCATTCTCCCCTTCAGATGTTCTTTATAACCAGCTTTTCACCTCAGCTTCCATATCCTTTTCATGAGCATAAACTGAAGCTGCCAGGAAGAGTCCCAAATGCCAGCTTGGCCTAGTGGCTGGTCAAAACCCATGTCAAACAGTAATAATTATTTTAAAAATTTGACCTAATACAAGAAAAGATTATTAATTGTTATAATATACTGTACTGTTAAAGTGTCTTTGAAAGTACCCTGTGAAAATCACTGATGAAAATCACTGTTTATGAGAATGCGTGGGTTTTGCTGGCTTCTGACTTTTGACAGGAACATGAGGATGCCTTTTGACAGGAACAATAGGGTCTGTATGTAACAGTCCATGTTTCTGGTCTAGATTCCTTGCCAAAATAACAGCACTTGCACAATTTCCCAGTTCTTTTCATCTTCAAAGCCTTTTACAGATCCAATGCACTGTTCCATTGATTTTATAAAAGCCTTTATAAAAGGATTATGCATTTGCATGGAAAATAAGTATATCATCTGCTGCTTTGCTAGCTAAAATTTTATAAGATACCAGGCTTAGGCATAGAAAGCAATTATGGGTGTTAAGGAACTTTCCTGTGGTCAATATTGATCTTCTGGAGCATCTGCTGCTAGCAAATATTACAGGAATCCCTCAATGTCGGCTGGTCAGCCCCCTGGTCTGATGTAAATATACTGTGCTTGTTTATGGGACAAGTGCGTGGCCTGTAAGATTCTTAAAAATCAGGTTTTTAAGGAAGGGAAAAGCCATTGGGAACTGTAGAGCTGGTGTCTGTGAGGTCCCTGGGCACTGATGTCTGCCCATAAGGCAGAAGCAGAGCCTGACTGCCAAAACTGTGATGGGAGCTGATTGTCAGTGAGGACACCAGGGGGGAATTCTGCTTCTCCACCGCGCAGGTGACCAGCTTTCAAGCTGGACTTCAGTTCTGCGGCAGCAGAAGCCTGTGTTTGGCAAAGAATCACGCAAAACTGATGAATGGTTGAAAGGGGTTGATATCAAAAGTGAAATATCTTCCAGGCTCTGTCATGGAGTGGATGAATGCTGAGCCCAAAGACTTCTGAAACTGTCAACATGGATTTTTTCCCATAAAATTAGCAGCGTTATAAGTGAAGAGTGGGGTTGGTTGTTCCAGAATAGCTGACAGACAGTGGCTGCCATAGGCTTTCTGGCACAAAAGGTCCTGGCTGGTCCATGATCCCAAGATGATCCCCTGATGATCACTAAAGTGATTTGATTTGATACTTGACATGGCCAAATACATTATGCTGAGGCCCAAGCCCCCAAACCATCAGGCTCTGCCCCTTTTAAGCACTTGATAGTGGTTTCCTCTGAGCTTGCTATTTTCTTCTCTGGTGCTTTTTCCATAAAGTGGTATTTCTGTCTCCCAGGCCTTTGGGGAGATTTATTTATATTTTTATTTTCCACAGGGCAGGTTCTTCCCATTTCTTCATCCGCTCTCCAATAGCTCTTACCTGAATCCTTGAGATACTGTTGTGAATATTTTTCCTCCCTTTCACTGTCATTTGAATGTTCTTGGTTCTTACGTAGCTCCAAACTGCTACAACAGCCACTTTCTGGTGAGAGTGAAGGTGAAAAATATTCTCAAATCACTGCATTCATCATTCCTAGCTTCTCTTGGTACATCTATGACAAGAGTATCATCCTCTCCTGGAAAAAAGAAGAGCGGTGACTGAATAATCTTGTTCTCTGCCCCAAACTCCTCTCAGAACCAAAGTTCTCCCTACTCTCTCGGCTTTAATTTTTACCTGGTGCTTTTGAAGCTCCAGTTGCCTTCAGGACCTTGCTAAAAGATGCTGTAACTGGATTTTGTGGTGGATGCTCTGCCTTCTTTTTTTTCCCCTTCCCTTTTCTTACAACTTTCCTTGGTTTGGACTGCGCTGCTTCCACCACTGTTATTCGGGGTGTTGATTGGGACTGTCATGCTGCAAGGCCCGGTGTGATCGTGCCCATCCTCTGTGACGGCCTTTTGTCTTTCCAGCTGTTCCAGACCTTTTCTTTGGTTGCCAGCGAATCTCTCCTAGCAACAGGCAAAGTCGCTACCGTGAAACGGCTAATCAGAGAGACAAGTCATAAAAACATGTTAATGATGTTTAAACCTGCAGTACTTGTGGCCAAAAGCTGCCCAGCTTCGCTCCTTCTGAAAAGCCCTATCTTTATACAATGGGGAAACCCGGTGTG
The DNA here is from genome assembly GCA_034781795.1 of Crypturellus tataupa. Lineage (NCBI taxonomy): Eukaryota > Metazoa > Chordata > Aves > Tinamiformes > Tinamidae > Crypturellus > Crypturellus tataupa. Next base: position 1,070,567 of record JAWLRI010000097.1, on the reverse strand, counting down.
AACCAACTCTGTAATCTGCAGTTAAGGCTTATCTGTAAAATACAAGGCTGATAAAAATAGCAGCGCTTCAGACTCTGTGCTTGATGTATGAAGAAATACTCTGCGGTATATTTAGGCTTAAATCCTTTAATAGCAGTAATTCTTCCATTACATCACCAAGTATTTCCTTTTATACTGGAATATGTCCAGAAAGACTGTTTAGTAGAACTGATTAAAGGCCTGAATAATAGTTTAAATATTTAGATTTTCATCCAGTATCACAGATCTAAGCTCATAAGTGAACAAAGGGAAGGAGTTTCTTTTTCAGATCCAAAGGACTAGGATTTTGAATGCAGAATTCCAGCTGTATGAAAATAATGCCGAACTTCAGAAACATGTCAGGTGCCTTATAAGCTCAGTGTTTTTAGCTGCTATTTTGAAACACATCTGTTCTGACGCAGATGGTTCTGCCCAGTACAAGACCAAAACGAATAATATCTTTGTGCCTCCTAGTAGTAATATCTAAATACTGTAGATTTCTCCTGCCTGTCCCCTCCCGGCCAGCTTATCTTTCATTCTGTCCGGAGCAGTTCTGTTTTGTAAACCTGTCACTGACAGTGATGTGCTGGGAGAAAGGGTGAGCATAATCATTTAGTTATGAGACACCGAGTAAAATAAATCTTTTTTCATAGATTCATAGCATTTAAGCCCCAAAGGGGCTGTTGCATTTAGCCTGACCTCCTTTATATCACATCTTTACAAGGCAAGAGCAGTCTCTGCTTCAGTATTCATTTTTTGAGGCCCGTGTTGCATGCAATTATCAGTTTCTGGGGTAAATACCAGCTGTTGGGATCCTTCCAGCTAGGCCTTTTCCTGAAGAGACTTCTGAAAGGAGCTGGTGATGCTCTTTTTGAGACAAAATTGTGCCAGAAATGTTGTAAGAAGTTTTACACCCAGGGAGAATGAGGGTTTCTGGCTCAGCTCTGAGACTATCAGGGTTGAGTGTTGAACTGAGAGGACTCACCAGCCTGGCATCCACTTCCTTCGTTTTATAAGGGAATAATCTTGAGGGGCAACACTCCAGAGCAGGGAACTTCTCCCTCAATTTGCAGCCACAGCCAGTGGTACCCAAGGGTCGGAGCCTTGTGTACGTCACGTGCGGATGCTATAGCTGCTCCAGCACTCCTGTCCGTGGCATTGACACCAGCCCCTATGTTTTCCTTGAAAAATCAGCATGAAGTGACCTTTATGCTGCGCTCTCCATCCATGCCCTGCGCTGGCAAGGTGGGAACCAGCCTTCTCCAGAAGATTCCTCTATCCTGTCTCCTTTGAGAGCAATTCGGTGCAGCAGATGGAGCCCCAGGTGTGTCACCAGCCCCTGGCTGCCCTACTTTCAGGGCAGCAATTGGGAGCTCCGCTGGCTTCTCTCTTTAAGTCATTTTTTTTTATAACGAATGCAGCTTTTGGCTGGGACTCTTCCGAGCAAAATGCTTTCAACCTAATGGAGACTCTCTGGGGAAAAAAAAAGATACTTCTTGATTAAAAAAAAATCTTCTCATTTTGACACAGCCTTTTATATAGACTGAATGTCAGGAAAGTCATTTATAGAGCATGTATAGTAATGGCCTGCTTAATATTTCATCATCTGTATTACCAGTAATGTCACTAAAAAAATGTATAGATTTAAAAGGGTCTTTTTTGATTAAAAGTGGCTTTAGAGGTTTTTGTGTATCATAATAGCGGCAGTAGATATTGTCAGATTATTACTATGGATTTCTGAATTTCATAATTCAATACGTATACACATACACAGGGAATTTCGTTCAATTTTGGACAAAGCATATGTTTCACATTTGTCAGCATTCCTGTAATTAAGATTGGTGTGAAGTAGTTTACCTCAGTCTTGTACACACATTTCTTTCACAGACATGGGTTTGCAATATTTTGGGGTTATGTAAAAAACATCATTTATTACCAGTTGTAGTAGATGGATGTTAGAATAACTGAACAGTTTTCTCCCCAAAGTACTTTAGCCTTTTAGACTTGTGATGCAATGCCGAGCATAGTTGCTTGCACATAAGGCAGAGAGATTTATTTTAATAGAGTACTTCACTTTAATCATACTATGTCATGGTAGTAACTGAGAACAGAGGGTTCAGTTGCGATGAAACACAGTGAGAACGCCCGAATAGGATACTTTTCCTAAAATTTAGTAATCTCTACTTTTTTTGTTGGCCAGAGATGAGTAGAACAGTTGCACAGAAAATAAATGTTGTGTTGATGATAAATTTCACCTTCTTTTCAAGTTATGCCCACCAGAACAATCAGGACAGATGTCATATTGCCATTTCAACACATGTACATCTCGAGGCATGCAACCTCCTTCCATAGGCAACCAGAACCCATCTCCATTGATATAATTCAGGGCATAGCAAAATAGTGAAGCTTGCGCCTCCCAAGGACTGCTGCATCTAAAGACAAAAAGGTTTTAGGAAGTTTGGGTGGCGATGCCAAACTCTGAAGCACTGCTGTTATGGGAGCAGCCATTTTCACCCCATTGTTGTGATTTAGAGCAGTTGATATTTTGAATAAAAAAGATGATAAAAAAATATGGTGATAAAAATATGATTATAAAAATATGATATAAGTATATGCACATATATACATATTTATTATAAATATGTATTTGTATGTATTTATACGTATATATCAAACTTCAATGCTTGCTTATGATTGCAACTATAATTCGATATTTTAAAATTGTAGTCTTTTTCTAAGACTAGAGGAGTGAAAAATATTCTTTTGCTCAACCAATTTCCTCTTCTATGAGGATGAAAGTGAATACAATGCAAGTTTCTTTATACTTTATGTTTTTTTTCTGTCACTCTGCTTGTGTGTGGATAATTTTTTTGGTCTGTATCCACACAGCAACAGAAGTGGAATAGGGCGTCAGTTAATCCTCATGACCTGGCAAGATGAAGGTTATACTGGTGGGCAAAGTATATTCTTAAACCCTTCTACTGAAGTTTTTTTTCTCCCCCATAAAATGTATTCACTCATACTTAGTTTATAACTATAGCAGGAGATTTTATATTTTCTGGCTGTGATGGCCAACTATTGAGTATCTAAGAATCCTGCTGGGATTGAGTATCTAAGAATCTCCTGGGCAATTACTTCAGTGGCTAAATAGCCATTGTTTATCACTGGAAATATAAAGGCTACTCTCCTGCTTTGTGTGTTAAATTTTATATTATAATATTTTTGTATCCTTTTTACTTAGTTTCTGGATGAGTTGTTGAAATGATCTGAAAATGCAGGTCAATATCTGACAACGGACTGTATGGTTACTCTTTTAATATTTTCTCCACATACTTTATTTATTTACCTTTGTGAAAAATCACTTGGGTAACATTTCTATTGTGCATGGTGAGTTTACACCAGTATTACTAAGTGGAGAAGAGTGAAGTTCATATTCCCAGTGCTACCATCATTAAGGAATAAATAAAACTGTATTTTCAGTGATCTTAGGCTACACAGGAATGGGAGTGGATGGAATTCTGTTCCTGCAACAAAATTCAGGTGGGTCTCTGAATCACTGCTAATAAATTCACTGCATCTCTTTCCCTACATGATTTCAAAGATACTTCTACTTGCAACTATTCCAGATTGTAGTGGACTTTATTCTAAAAGAAAAATGTCAGGAATTTATAGTGTGAGAAACTTTTGAATGATCCAAGATCTGAGAGAGCCCCATCAGTTAACATAGTGTGTTTGATTCCTGGCTCTCTCTCAGAATTCTTAAGAGCTCTTTTTCCTCAAAGTGAACATACTGTGTCAGTAATCTGTTCATTTTCAGCCTGGTAAAGATGACATTTAATTTTGCTGTTGTTTGTTTCTACTGGAGTAGCATCCTAAGTTGACTATTCCAGCCCATTTTACTAAGTATTACACATGGATGCTACAGCCTTGGGTTTTTGCTGGTTGTGCTGTGTAACATAGCTGATAATGTTCAATACTCAAAGAATACCTGTTCATATTGCAATATTATGTGCTTGTACTAAAATGAAAGTCGAATCTTAAAATGCTTGTATCTCTGGGGTTTCTCATCTGAAGGTTGTCGGAAAGAGTAGCTGAAAAGATACAAATATGCTTGGCTAGTTCCCTTTCTGAGGGAAATAGGAATTTGAATATTCCAATTCAATAGGAATTGAGGAATATTTCTTAGTGAAGGGGCTCTTAAAGGCATTCTAAATTTTTGTTCAACATACTTAATCTGGAACCAAATCAGCGTCATAAGATCAACTGATGTTGCACCTCAACTCAATTTAATGCTGCCTTTACATTGTAAAACATCAAGGTTATTAAAATATCCAGGCTATTTCTGCTTGTCTGGAAACTGCAATTAAATGAGTGGTAACTAAAAGGACAGATATATTTAGTAATTTCTGTTCTTTTTCATTGTTTTTTAAATATTCATCTTAATACCTGCATCTAAAAGAGAAATAAATCATAAGAAACCTCAGCAATTAATGGGATTGCCTTTTTCTGTGTAGGAACTGTGTGGAAGTTTCCTCCTTGTCTGCCTTCCTGGAATTTCAGCAAATGCCCTGGTTAATGAGACGATGAGTTTTTCTCTAAATGCTCCGAGGAATCTGGCTCTGTAGCCTTGCCATTCCGGGAGTCTTCCAAGCTGTAACTGTTGATCACCCTCTCAGGCTCTCCTTGAGGTAACGGCTCCTCAAATCTAATTACCTTTCTTTGTGATAAGACTGCCTGTAATATTTACATCGTGTTGCATCTGCTTGCTAGGTCTGGCATGATTCTCTGTGTATAATTAGCTGTAGAAATCCTGAAAGGGAAGATGTAGTAGATCCAGGATGACTTTTGGTACCTTTTTTCTTTGAATAAACTGCTTTCTGATGAGCTTCTATAAATAAGTGAGCCAGCACTCTGTCTGCTTCACCTTTTCATAAAGGACGGTTTCAGCTATTTCACTGGTACTTCTTCGTTTCCCTTTCAGTGTTCTGCTAATTTCTCCTCTAATATTGCCTGGATTACTTTTGGCTTACTGTATTCACAAGAAGATCCTTGTGTTATTGAAAATAGATTTTTCTCCTCTTTTTTAGTTCTGATCTGCAACCTTCCTTGACATGCTATCTTTGTCACTCCCCCTCATGGGATAGCATTGCTTGTGCTTCCTCTCTAATTTGATCTCTGCATTCCATCTTTCTGCCAACACTTCATAAAACAGCTCAGTAAAGCTCAGCAGCCCTGGTGTATGTGTGGATGCTCCCAATTTGAATGTTTATGTGCTTTGCCATGGGCCTTCATTGCCACAGTTGGTTCTGGGGTCCTACAGTGTCAGCTGGCTCAAAATGTATTTGAACATCTGTGTGGGGGACAGGTCCAAAATGGATATAAAGAGTAAACCCACCATGCAGGTAGAGCTGTATTCTGTTATGTCCCGATCACAGGGATTACAGCAGCTGGAGCAAGAGGAGTAGATCACATAGGGCAGGCAGGCTCACGGGCTCTTCCTAAATTGCATCTCTCACTCCTACGGTCTAAGGCTGTGGGACTTCTGGGCTAGACAGACCAGAACTCTGGCTCCTTCAGAGCATTTTTGATTCCTCCAGGCCACACTGCTCCATTGCTCTAGCTGTATTTAAGCATCAACTGGGTTTGCTCTACCTGACCTGCAATGGGCCATGTCAGCCTCTCTCCCTGTATTGCTGTTGGTTGAAATTAAACCTCTGGGGAGCAGGGATCTTGCATCCTTCTTCTATGCCTTGTACAATGCAGCCTGGAGCATTCACGGTAGGTCTTTAGGTGCCAGTGTGATTTATACTACAAAAGAGGTTTATGTTCTGCACAAATAACCTTATTAAACATTAGCGTTTTGCTGTTATGCAGTCATTGAAATATCCAGGCACAAGTGATTCACTTGAGGCAAGCTATGAAATTCAAGTGTTTCAATTATTAAAAGGGAAAATACCCAACCTAGCACTGCAAATGCCTTTCTGTTACTGATGTCAGCCTCCTTCCCCTTCAGCATTTTCCTGTCACAGCGTCATTAATATTTCCAGGCCCCCTGTATCCTTAATGATCTACTTGGTTGAGCTGCATCATTTAAAATATTTTTTTCATTATAGTGATTTTCTCATTTGTGCCCCCAAGAGATCCCAACATGTAATCAGTTTTCTATAACGAATGACCTCCTTTAACTTCATTAGTTCAGAATTAATTTACTGGCCTCCAAGATGCTGAATGTCTCTGATTAGTAAAATACAGCTAAAAAAAAAAACCTCTTTCATTTATGATCAAGGCAAACATTAATTAAACTCAGTATTTCTTTGATAATTTTGTCCACAGTTGAATTTAATAGAGAGGGAACATTCAGTGGGCTGTCACTAGACCTCACAGGAGGCTGCAGATGAGTTTACAGGGTTTCTGCACATGTCACATATTCAAGTGCTGCATTTTGCATAACTCTTCACTTCTCTCACAGCTTCTCTTGCCTTTTTGGAAACTTTTTAGATGAGCAAGCCAGGAAGTGACACTCTCTTCAGTTAGCAACAGAAAAAATGTGCAATGCAACCTCTGCTGCTTGTGCACATCAGCTTCCGCCGTCTGTCTTAACTTGCACATCTCTGAGATAGGAAGATATTTAGAGACTTAATGCTGCTGCCAGGCCGTAGCCTTTAAGTTTTTGCAGTTTTTTTTCCTGCTTCCTTTCCAGCTTCCCTTTTTACCATGTTATCGGCCTTCAGAGATTTTATTATGTGCTGTTTTGGCAGAAGCTTAGTGCTCGCTGTGATCTTTATATGACCAGGTGCTTTTTAAGTGCTCCAACCATAGGTTGGGTCTCCCCTGTCATAAGTGAGACACAGAAACAGAAGAAAAAGCCTGACCCAGTGCCAGAATTGGCTGTGGAGGGAAATTTCAGTGACTGTGAAAAGACTGCAGACTTCTCAGATATATTTTTTTTATTTTAATGCAACTTATTCTTCCTTATCTCTCTGCTAACATGGGAGCAGTAGAAGGCCCAGGGCAGATATGTGGTCCCAACAAGCCAGGCTGGTTAGTAGGGAGATCTCATGGGCCTGGAGGTGCCTGCAGACTCGTCAAGGTTGGCTCTGGTGGCAGCTGGAGGCTGGTTCTTCTGTGGTTCTATTCATTAAACAAACAGGTGAATGAACAAAAACATCGTGGGAGCGATTCAAGCAACCAATTTAAATCTCTTGAAGGAAGTGAAATTGGAAACAGTAAAGCAAGGTATTGCTTTTTGAATTTGGGGATGAGGAGGCAATATAAGTAGTGCTTAAATTTAACTACCTGCAAAGTCAAATAAAGAAAATTATAATGTTTCACAAAGCCATAATCTACTACATTTTGAAGGCACTTTCAATTTAAATGTGGAGAATATAAGTTACTACTGTTTTCTTCCAAAGAGCTTCTCTATAAAGCAGCATCCAGTTGGTGGATTCAGGCTCTGGTATGTTTTTTTTCTTCTTGCTTTCTCACAATTTGCATAAAACTTGTTTTTCCCTCTTCATGTTGCAGTACTCTAAGTTTCCCATACAATCGAATGTTTTGTCTGCAAGGCCTGTATCTAAGGTTGGTTCATTTTTAATGTTTTTTTTTTCCCCCTTTTAAATGTTAGTCCAGAAAAGGCAAAGTGATTGTAATCGATTGAGTATGCTCACTATATAACTTATGATTCCAGAGTGGCTTTCGTGGTCTAATTCAAATGTTCTTCGAGGATGAAATGTTTCAGCTGCGGATGAAGCTGCTCTAAGAAGAGTCTTGCTCCTGGCAATATTTACCCTTAGGTAGATTAAAATATAACAGCTGGCATCTGAGGAAAGAGAGATGAAAAACAAAATGAGCCAATATACGCTCATTACATGAGGTTAAAGACACTGACACAAATGCAGGTGAGAGCTAAATTTAGCATTTCAGAGGAGCCCTTGAGAAGTTCATTGTATATAGAGAATACAGGAGCTATACAGCTAGACCATGGGGTTTATCGTTTATTTTTCCTTCCATGAACAGGCATTCTCCTTCTGCAGGATGAATCATTGATGGTTTGTTTGTGTGGGCAAACTGAATAACTATTGCTATACAGGTATTTTAGAATATTTATTGTGAGCAGGCTATTCTGAAATAAAGGTACTCTTGGGGACAACCTGTGTTTCCTTTCCACCCTCTGGGACAACATAGGTGTGATCTAAAACCTCTGCTGATCCTCATCCTCGAGTGAGAATAGCAAGGGCTCAAACCATGCTCTGGCTTAGCTGCAGCTCTGTGAGGTTTTGCAGCAGCTTGGGTTTATTTATCAACCTTATATCTGCCTGTACCTCACTTGAGAAACTTATAAGTTTCTCAATTTTATTAGCTATTTATACATATTTTAATGGGTTCTGAAAACAATTTTGGTTATTATGACAGTTGAGATGCAGCTGGTTTTAGAGACACTTCATGCTGGACATATTGGCTCTTAACACAATGGGGAACCAGACATGCTTTTCCTTTTAGAAACTGATGCTGTGTTCTACAATCGTCAATATAAATTTAACCAAAAATACTGTCTTGACTCTACTCGTTTGTGCAGAAACTCTGAATGCAAGTTCATGATACAGTTATATACACAGGGCTTTTAGCTCCAGGGCTTTACAAAGGGTAATTTGGAGGGGATGGAGTTTTCCCCTTGTATGAATTAATTTGTATTCACCTCAAAGGCTGAAGGGAGCTTCAAACTGAGCTGTGCTCTGTGCAGTCTGCCTTCGCAGGGATGAATTTCAGCCACCCTGACAGCACGTACGTGGCCTTGCTCAGATGATAACAGAAAATGACTGTGCGCAGGACTGTGCTTCTCCTGAGTTGCACTAAACGCCTGCTGCTGCAAGGACATGTGAATCCTTTTAGACCATCGCTGGATGAAGCCTTCAATATTTAAGACCTACTCTGGTGCTGCCAAGTCTTGTATGTAATGGGCTCTGCTGCTGTAAAGTGATGTAGCTCCGCGGACACCAGCTCTTTTTCTGGGCTAGAGCCCAGGGGATTGAAGTGGGACCGTGCTGATTTACAAAAGGGCCTGGCTGCATCCACTGCCTTTTTGTTCCCTTATAAACACGCTCGTTAGGAGACAGTTAGACCTGAAATCAAGCCAAAGCTTAGAAAAAACTGCAGCTACAGCTCTCAGTCATCATTGCTGTAATTAGGCTATCGGCTGCTTTGTTTTGCTGCAATGTCTCTAGAACATTATGGCTGATTAGTGACATAAAATGCAGATTTATCCTTAGTAGCTATAAATATTTTAGCACAACAGGAAAAAGAAACAAAATATTAGTCTGTGCCATGGCATAAAACATGCAAACAAGTCATAGCAAGTAGCAATAACTTGTCATTCTGTTGTAACATTCTGCTATGGTTAATTTTGAAATGTTGCACTAAGTGCTATCAGAACATGTACAGTTGCTCCAGGGTCAGATTTATAGGGCTGTATCATCCTCCTCTTTAATAAAAGGTTAGAAAAAAAATCTCTTCTGAAAAGCCTGGTCTGCACTAGGAATGGTTTGCTGATGGAGCTGTCCTGCAAGGGCCAGAGCTGGCTCATGGCAAGAGCCCAAGGGGGAAGAGTTGGAGAGCTGGTGTCACTGGAAAGGAAGGATTAAAGGGCAAGGGAGAGCTGGAGGAGGGAAGATTGGGAACAAAATCCTGGAGAACTGGACTTACTGCTCCTGGGTTGAGGAGAAAGAGGAGCAGCAGTGGGTGCTGAAAGCAGGTGGAGATGGGATTAGTGGTTGTTTTGGGACTCTAGTTGTCTTCTGCTCAGAGCAGCAGCGACTTTACTTCTCCCTAGAGCCAACCTAGGGTTGTCGAGTTGAACAAGCCTCACTCTATGCACAGACCCAGGAAAGCTTTCTGTGAAATAGTGTTATATTGGCAGAAAGTTACTTCTGTAGATTTAGCCTAATGATCTCGTCAGCCCTCTGCACCACCCAGACTGGCTCTCTGAGGCCATGGACAGGCAGACCTCAGTTCTGCAGTCACAGAAACTGCATCTCTCAAACATTGGCCGTGAGAGATTCCCTGCCACCAAAGTGTGCAGAAACCAGAGCTCACAGCTCCAGGCAGAGCAGAGGTTTGTTCATTTGAAGCCTCCGTTAGCTGGTGCTGAAGTCAACCTAGATTTTTGCACAGGAGGAGGTCCGTGCAGTTTGACAGACTTCCTGCAGACTAGAAGCTCTCCAGTCTGTGGGCTTGGCTCATACGGAGCCTTCCTCCAGCCTTGCAAGACTAGTCAATCCCAGGCATTTAACCTACAGGATCCGTCCCAAAATATTTAATCCAACTGAGGAGGGGCTGCTGCCATTCATAAGTACTGTTTCAGTCTAGACAAAGACAAGAATGGTACAGAAGGAAAATAGGAAGGATTTTTCTTATTTTTTTTTAATTAGAGAATTATTGTCAGAGAATTATATTAGCACCTATAGAATTATTTTAGCACTAACATGGATGCTTCTCCAGTACCTGTAAGTCTGTTCTACAACCTACAGCTGTTAGATGTGAGATTACTGCATGACTGGATTTAAGGACAGCATCAAAAATACAGGGGCCTCTCTTGGAGAAATGACTGGCACAGGGAGAACCCTGTTTGGAGTAGGGAAGTTTATGAGGCAGGACAAGGAACATCCTCTGAGTTGGAGGCCTTAATGGCACATTGCTCCTTCTCCTCCTTTGCGTTTATCATGATTTATACATTTGAAAGCAGGAATGATTAATAATCCACAAACCCTCAGCTCGGAAGGAGGGCGAAGGCACTTAGCATAGCAGAGCAGGCTGTGATGCAAGCAGTAAGAAATGATTAGCATGTCTTCGCATTCCCAAATCATGCAAAAACAACGTGAGTGCCCTTTATGGCTCCCAGCAGTGGGGTGCTGGCTCTCACACTGCTTCCATACCACAAGACCATAATTATTTTGTGTTGCAGGTACCATGGTGATGAGTCTGGCACAAATGCCTGGAAAGATAAATATAGTCAGCACGCTGTTCCTGAAGCTCGACATAAATGTCTCCATCCCATATGTGCATCATTGCTCTTGAAATAAATTAAAAATGGCCTATAAAGTCTACATTGACTTGAGAAGTTGGTTAAAGCACAAAAAGAGAAGCTGAGCGTGGCAGGGGAATTCATGTGCTGTTTATTTGCTTGGACCTCGCTGCTTCCCAGCTCAGCACTGGAAGGGGGTGGATGGAGGCAAATACAACCACGGAAGAAAGAAACAGGAAAGTAAAGTAGGGAATTCACTTCTGTGAATGCACATTGATGCAGCAGTTATGCTGGCGGTCAATGTCTTTTCCACTTATAAAGACTGATCAGGACCAGCTTTGTTCTGTGGTCCTTGATGAAAAATAAAGGACCTGCTTCATTCAGAAAATACTTTGGAAGTCAAAAAGGTTTTTTTTATCTTTCTGTCCTTTGAGATTTTTCAGTGTCAGCAGGACAGCAGATTTGGTTTCTTAAGTACAAAGATGTAACCTAACAATGTCCTGTCTCTGTGCTGATACGAAAGGGGTGAGGGGACGTGCTAGGAAATCAGCAAAAAGGATAGACAATAAAATCAAATTTAGATGTGGGCAGCTCAGCTATCTCTTTTGCCTGTGACAGAATTAAACATGAGAAGGTAATTTCCATCATCCTCACATGAGAAAAGAATCATGTTACTCTTTTTGTGCTGACCCACATCATTAGCAAAGTGGGTAGAAGGGAACCAGCAAGGGTTATCTCTGACCTACTTCTTTCATAATGTTAAAAACAACCCTTTTAAACGAGCCACAATGGCAAAACAAGGGGCTTAGATGTGATTCTGAATTCTTTCAATTCCCACTAAGGTCAATAGAACAGAAAGTCTTCAGCATCTTGCAGGCTAGGAGTGCAGTGTTCGCAGAGACAGCGTTCAATCCACTGCCTGTTCTTGTCACCGAAGGGCAGAGAAGAAAAGCCCACATGCAGCAAGAATGTGAGAAAGAAGAAACAAAAGAAGAATTTTTTGTTAAAAGCAAGAATGTCGTTCAGAATGATTTTGATCCATAGAACAGATTATGAATCCATAGAACAGACTATGAACTGAGTGATGCTGTTCCTTGGTGTTCTGGAAAAATGCAAAGTGTGTCTAAGAGAACCGAACACTGGCCTGAACAAAGTCCTTCCTACAGTTCTTTTAGCTGCATTTGGAATTTTTCCACAACACTGAGGAACAGCATATTTTCTGCAAGAGTATAGGAGTGATACTACAAGCACCATTTTGGGGATTAGTCATAGATGAGTGTAAAAAGATCACCAGGAACAGTTTCTGTGGCTCGAAATTACATACCACTTAGTACTGCTTGAGGGTCTAGCACTTTTGAAAAGCTTGTCAGGGTATTGGACCACTTTGCCTTCTGAGAAGTTTCATCACGGGTGACAAGGACTGCTTTGTAGTAAAAAAGAATGAGTCTGCTACATGCAGCTCTGCTATCTTTAAGTGAACAGGGAGAGACAAAGGAATCTCCTGAGGTTAAGCAGGAAAGTTGCTTGAGAAATGTGTGTTCTTGATCCTGCTCTTTGCAGTAGCGATGGCAAAGCCAGCTGATCTTTGAAATAGAGTTCTTCAGATAGGATCTTCTGGTTTCCCGATGGAAGCATTTCAGTAAATGAGAGGATCAGAAAAAATGATTGGTGTAAGCGAGTCATTGGTGAAGAATAAGGAGAGAACACCAATTGTTTGGACACATCTCGATTGCCTGCTGAAGTGTTGACCTTTGGTTAGGTTGGCAGTTGGCTCAGGGTACAGATAGACAACACTGCTCAGTGGTTCAGCAGGGAGTTAAAGACTTTCTCTACTGAAATATAAGATATAACATAATGGAAAGATAGAATACAATCCTCCTTAGAACTGAGGGCTGCTATGTTATGGGAATGCGGGAGGAAGTTGACAAGAAGCAAAAGATAAAGTCTGGATGCTCTTCAGCTCTCTTGCTTGGTGATATGTGGCCTAACTAGGCTTACCCACAAGGGAAGCCTCGTTAGGAAGCTTATTTAGGCACATTGCTCACAACTCCAGATAATCTGACTTAGCATCCTAGGGCCCTTTCTGCCCTATGTCCCTAAAAAGCAAACAGCAAACCATTCCGCTGTTCTTTCAGGATTAGAAAATCTTTGTGTGGAATAGCTTGCCAACTCTGATGCACACCTGAAAAGAGCACAGATCTAGGGTAAGTTAGTAGTTCAGGTCACTAGGATAACTCTTGTGTAACTCCAGGGTTACATGATACAAAACAGACTAGCATTTCACCCGCAATCTATAGAAATACGTAAATCACCAGCTCTATTCTTTTATTCCCCTTTCCTGTTTCACTGCTACTTTTCCTGAACATGATTATTCCCTTCCCTCTCTCCTCAGACCTGACTGCTTTCATTACAAGGTGCAAGGACAGTGCTACATGAGTATATGCATCTCATTTCCATGAGATAATCGCATAATTTATAAGCACACTTTCATAAATATCAATTACAACTTGCATTTTAGAAGGCTTTTTTTTTACTTTACTTTTTTTTTTTTTTTTTTTTTTTTACTTTTAGCATTGTACAGACTCTTTCTCACATGAAACTTGAGGCTGTTTTCCAAACACTCGCTCCCACCATACTGATAGCCCTCTGCTTTTTGCTGTTATATCTCTGTATACAATAGCTATTAGGAAAAGCAATTCCCTGTTCTACACTTGAAAGGCAATATCCACACAAGCTCTTGGGCAGAATTTGTGGTGTAGGATGTATGTAGTTCAATTACCATGGAGCTTAGCTCCCTCATGTGTTGTTTTCATTTTTACAGCAAGATTGAGATTTAAAAGGACAGAAAAATTTCTAGTACTTGAGATGGAGGAAAATGCCTGGTGTTGAAACCAGCAGAATTTAAGGATTACTGAGAAATAGGACTATTTCTGAGGGGGTAGTTACTTCTTTTATTTTGTAGTCTGTGTTTCATGGTTGGTTATCAAATTCAGATGATCATGGTAACAAAAGGGCCAAAAGTATATAACAACAGATTTATGTCTATCATTTTCCACACATGAAACTATCTTTTGTGTTGAAAGAGTCCATTTTAATCTTGGTAGAATAATTTCTGACTGCATAGCAGCAGAAATAAGACCAGAGGGAGACAGCAATAAGTCTAAGGGATTTGTATTTATCTGTACTATGCCAGTGAGCTTTGCGTGTCAGTTAGTATTCTGCATTGCTGGATGCTTTACAGAAATCAAGCAAAAGGAAAACTTACTCCCAGAGTGATTTCGGTTTAAGACAGCGATTCCCACACTTTGTTTGCTCGGGTACCGCTGCGATAGGAAGGGGAACTGGCCAAGTGAATCAGCTCTCCCTGCTGCCTCCCGTGTTATAACTGGAGGGAAAGTGCTGAGCCCTACACCTGGCTCCCAGTTGGAAACCCTGGTCTAAATCAGTGATACCAGTGATAATTACAGCTGATTTTATATTTTTTTTGCTACCTTTCAGACACACTTCTAAAATGGTTGAGAGCTGAAAAGGGTTTACTGCTATTCAGTTAATACTTGTGATGCTAGACAACTGGGAAAGGGGGAAATATGTGACCTAAGATACATTTATTAATTCTGGGTTAAGATCTGGCAGACTACCATGAAGTTTTATAGTTAGAGATAGTAACAGGAACAGTGACCTTTAATTATAGCAAGATAATGGGCACTGCTCTAGTACAGAAATAGCTAAAAATAAACGCCAGTATAAAAATACCAAGTATCTCTAAATGTGATCACATTTTCCACTAATGGAAAACATAGCTCTGGTCTCTGCATTAGTGAATAATGTTTGCTTTTACAGATACTAAGACTATATTTATATACTGAACTGCTCTGGTTTAATCCAAGGTATCATATTTAGAAAACACCAGAAAGCTGTGTGGATATTCCCACATTGATTTAAGATGGATTTGCTAGATTCTGACTGAGTTTGATGTGATTGGGCTTGGACAAAAAATAAATGAAAAACCGCAGTATAAGACTGCATGTACCACAAGTAAAGGCAGCGGTGAGAGTGATCAGGGCAGTCCCTGGAGGATCCCCTGACCCGAACTGCGATGCCCATTGCTGCACCCTCACTAACTACATGCCCTTTAGTAGCTTCATGCACATTTGTGTGCCTGAAAAGGAGGCCTGGGAGAGCTCCTAAGACCTCACTTAGGCCAAATTCTTAAAAAATTCCTAGTGCTGGGACTCCCACAGTTGTAATTTTGAAATGTTTGGGATCTCCCAGTCCATGGAGTCCAGTCCAGTCCCAGAGCCTGCAGTCCCTTTCCTTGAGGAAGGGGGTATTTCCAAAGTTTCTGTTTCATCTGTGGATTGAAAATTCTTTGTATTGTTTTCCAAATATTAGATTTACCAAATTTTACATTTACAAAGCTACTATTAAAATGTGGGACTCCTAACTTGTTTGTGTCTCCTCCTTTTCCCCCTCAAAAATTAAACTCACCTGTTGCAATTAAAACAGTGACCTAAGATAAGAAAGGACTGCGTATAGCTCATAAATGTCTCAAAATAACACAGGTTGCAAAAGCAGATGTGGGTTTTGGCTTTGAAAACATACCTCTTGTTTTAAGAGGAATTTCTGTATCTGGGTTTTTGTTATTTGCAGAAGGCAAGGAAATTTCCTGCTTTCCGGCTTTTGCTGACAAACTTTCTGCACCCATTCAGATAAAGCCACTTGTGAATTGTCTTGAAATGCAGCAACAATTGCAATCTGTGAATAGCCACTCTATTAGCATGCTAGTCAGGACTACCATTACGGTACAAATTACAGAGCCAGCTGAAAAACAAGTTGGACGAGCAGATTTCTGCGCGTTTAAAAGCAACCCAGCCCACCCCAGTCCCTGCACAGATCCTCGCACAACAGGATCTTTGCGATATCTGTTGACAAACTCCGGCTAATGTTTCTGCTCGCTAGAAGGTTTTCTGCCAATAGAGCAACATATTGCAGATAAAACCTAATGAGCTGAATTTAACAAAAAAAAATGCCATGTGGCTTCCTTACAGTGATGCCCATCTGTCGCTGAGCACTGTGCTGCAGCTGCACTCCTTTGCTTTTTATCAAATCAAAATAAAGCTGTGCACCCCAGAGCCAGGTATGATAAACAGGCCAGCAAATTGCCTTACATGGGTATCATGCAACTCCTTCTCCCTCTCAGTTTTCAGAGCGGCGTAACCAGATGGCTTCTAACGGTGGCTGAAATTTGCTCTGTTATGTTGCTGGCATCGAGCTGGAGGGCTGTAGTCCAGCAGTCCAGCACCGAAACAACAGATATTTAAATGGAGCGGAGGCTGAGATTACAGCCTGCAAACAGAACTTCAGAAATTGAAGCAGATTTCATTAACAGCAAAGGAAATGCCCACTTAGCGTGGGCCTGGTGTGACAAAAAGGGCACAAAACAATGATAAAAAAAAGGGAGTCTTTGTGAGCGGCCTCGCAGGGCGAGGGGGAGCTTGGCCTTTTTCCAGCCTCCCAGACGGCTGGTGCGGAGCAAACGGCCTTTCCCATCTCCCTTCTTGCCACAGGGATGGGGGAAACGGGCAGGGATGGGGGAAACGGGCAGGGATGGGGGAAATGGGCAGGGCTCCCTTGGCTGTGTCCTCTGCCCCTGCTCCTCTCTGCAGCTGAGGAGGTGGAGGGGAACAGGGTGATGCTGCAGCTGGAAGTGTGGCCATTAATAGGGCTGGGGACATGGAGCATCTGCCTGCGACAGGAGCCTCCTGCAGCAGAAATGTC
>JAWLRI010000097.1:1035466-1053654 GCA_034781795.1 Crypturellus tataupa | reverse complement strand
GGTTCCTCTATGGTACTGTGCTTTGGGAGTGGAAACTTTGTTTATGTGTGTTATGCCTCCGTGTGTGGGTTTTAAGTTTAGTTCTAGTTAGTTCTAGAATGTGGAACTCGGTATTTGCTGCCAACGTGTACACAAGCCCCTTCTATCCCTGGGAATATGCAGCAGATTTACACAAGTTTTTGCTATCACCGAGAGAAAAGTATGAAACAGAACAGATTGAAAGTGCTTTAAAAACTGATTGCTGACAAACTTTTTGAGCACATTTTACTCCTACGAATTGGACTTATCTGAACAATTGTGCTGTGTGAGTGAATCAGTGTCTGTTTTCTGAAGATGGTGAGGGAAAAGCCACCTATTTAGCCCAGTTTTACTAGCATTTTGAAGACTAAAGCATCTCAGTTGCAAACACTCAGGCTAAACAAAAAATAAAAATGTCATATTTATAAAAACAGATGAATAAAGGCATAATTAACAATTTTTGTCCCTGAGTCTTTAAAAATTATCTGGATCCATCATCCTTCTGAAGATCAGACTATTTGTATCCATGTGCCTTTCCATGTAGGAAGGAGCATCATTTCAGGCACAGGGGTCTGAAGAAGCGGACCTCTTTGCCCCAAATACAAGTACTATACTCTGCATTTTGGGAAAATATGCCTTTCCTAAAGCTGAACAAAGTAGCACCTAAGCTTTAGAGATGCTGCAGTTTGATACTGAGAGGAGAATCGAGCATAGTTTCTCCTTGTGCTGGAAGTCTTGTTGGAAAACAAATTTCAGGACTGTGAACCCTGTCATCCCATACTGTTAGGGTGAGACGGTGAAAGCTCTATCCACATAATGTAGACGAGACAGGACAACCATATGATCAATGTCAGAATAAGCAGCCTTAATTCGCATTCTTCCTCTTCATTGTGTTGTGGCTGCTCCTGTCAATATAAGAGCGCGCTTGCCTCAAAAAGGGTGTCAGAATTAACTCAAAGAGTGATGAGCTACGTACTGTGCTCTGACATCTAAATGCAGATGAATGGAGTTTTCTTATTTTTGGAAATGATGACGAATGTCATTGTGAATAGATTTTGCTCTATGCTGGTGATCAAAATATGCTCAGAGTTATGCTGTGAAGTACGATTTTTCCTTGAATGCCCTGTCACCTGCACTTAACTTATGTCAGGATTTTGAGGCGACTGTCTATGATCAAAGTAAATTTATTTCTATATGGCCATTGTTTTCAATTTTGTCCCATTTGTTATGTTCATAATGTTGCATCATTTTAATCCTTTTGCATGTCATATTTGATCAGTAAGTTGCATGGAAGTCTCCTTGAGTACCACGACCGCACCTTTGGGAACCTTTTCCATGATGCTGCAATTTGCCTAAATGTTTCATGAACAATTAGACTTTTTTTTCCTGGGATTTTATTCCTAACTGCAATTTCTTCCTTTTAGCCAAGCTGTAGTAGAGGGGAAGAATGAAAAGATGCCTGAGCCAAATATAGCCCTGAGGATGAAGCATAACAGACTGTCCAGGACTCCTGTCAGAGAAGAAGAAAGAAACTGCTTCAGAGAGGACTGAGCACTCTCTTGCTACAGAAGTTGTACATGATACACGAGAGTGGAGACTGCTGAACAGCATGCTCGGAAAAAGGAAAATCCTGGGATGCTGACCCAGAAAATTAACGCAGTGGTTAGCCCAGAATGGAAGAGGAGTTTCATGGTTCTTTTTCCTGAACTTGTGACAGCTGTGGCAGAGCTATATGGTAGAGTTACAACTCCATTCTGAAAGTGTGTGGATATAAGGAAAAGTCATGGGTTTGTAGAGCTGTAGTGATGTCCTGGAGTGAACACTACAGCGTGGAGTGGAGTGCACACACCATCACAGGCAGCACTAAAGAAAGAAGTTCACCCAGTCTCTCCTTCTACCTGTAAATCTCTGCTCGTAGTTCCAGGAGTAAATTTCTAATGCCAGGTCGGTACCCTAACACAAGAGACCTCCCAATGTACTGTGTTAGATGATGTCCCTGATCTTTTGTAGGGGCAGAAGTCTGTGGTCCTGCTATGAATTAGCGGCATTGTAGCCTCGAGGTTAGCACTGCTCGTTAATCTACGTGTGCTCTTCCAAGATCTGGATCTCACACCCCACTGAAACCAAGTGCCTGGTTGTGTTTCCAACAGGTGTGAAGAGGAAAACACACAAAACAGCAGCTCTATCACGTATGTTGGGACTGTGAGGCTGGGAAGGACGTTGTGTGGAGGAAACAGGCAGTGCTGAGGACATCTGGGTTGGCCCTGCTGATGGTCCCTTCTTTCCTGACACTCATTGACTGTGAGAAAGCATTGGACATTGTTTCTAAAGCTTTGCCCTCCGATTTTGAAGAGGTGGGAGAAAGTCCTCCTTCTTGGCTGAACAAAGACGGTCAGCTGAAGCAGGGAATGACTTCTCTCTTTATTTCCTACATGGTCAATGCTTTATTTTAATATTACTATTTAACTGTGCTGTGATAGGTCCAAGAGGATATTTAGTGGTGAAAATCATCATGCTGTGTAAAGACTGGGATTTTTTTTTTGTCACAGATAGATTCTGGGAATTGAATAGCTGCAGAGAAGACACCTGCTTCCACTGCTATATTATTTTTTTTTTCAAACTCTGCTTGAATATAAAGGCCCCATCTCTGAAAAAGAGGAATGAAAGAAAATTGTACATTGAGAGAGGAAACATGCATCTGCTATCATTCTATTTATTAAAATAACCTGGTAATAATGATGATTAGCAAAAATGTTTCATTGAGACATGCCCAATAGCTTTCTCTGTGCAGAAGCCACTGTAGTAAATTGCTATTTATACTGAAAAGGATAGAAAAATCATCATAAAACCTACTGAACAACTGAACGCATGGATGAGTTCTTAGGCAATATTCCCCGGAGATACCTGTTTTTAGGGGGGAAGAAGGGGATACTGAACAGTAATTTAATTTCAATTTCATTGTCTCCAGATTTAGACTAAAGCTATTTGCTCACTGAGTTTCATGCTTACAATAAGGAATGATTTACTGGAAAGGAATGTGTTTCACATTTTGTGACCCTGAGCACTAGAAATGAGTGAAGAATTGATTTTTTTTGGTTCACTGACTGAACTAAGGAAGTGCAAGTTAAATATTTGTGGGTTGATCTCCCACAGAAATGTAAAAAAAAGAAGATAAAAGAGATTTGCTTGACCCAGACATATCTTTGACATAGAACAAAAGATGTTCTGAAAATGTGAAAATGAACGATCTAGCAGGTTTCTACCAGAAAAGAACAGTGAAGTTGTGAGCTGCAGTTTTGGAATTGCGCCCAGGACAATAGCAATCCCCGTTACCCTGCTGAGCTGTGGTGCTCCTCATGTTCCTTCATCATCAGAATGTGAAAACTTGAAGCACTCGATCTCATTTGCTCTGTCATTCCTAAGCAGCAGAGACTTCTCCACAGCACATCTCATTTGCTACTTCTGGAAATTAATAAGGTCTTATTCCCACTCGTGGATTGGAGTCAGCGCTGCTGGAGAGCGTGGGCATCCTGTTGGTGCTCGAGGGAATGAAGCTGCCACAGCATCCTTGTTCCCACTCACTTCACTCCCGAATCTATTCTCTTAGGTTGGTGCAAACCAGCAGTAACTTAAATGAAGGATGAATCCAGTGCAATAACGACACAACTAAATGCTTGTGCTTTTCTCTAACATTAATCTGATTTTTACAAATGAGCAACAGTCTCTGCCAGAACTTCTCAATGGCAAAAGCTGTGAGAGACATGGAGATTTCACCCCAAATACCATCTTTGCAGATAGTTGCTAGGTTTTTATCAGAGAAAAATTATTGAAAGTGGCTTGTGGCAATTTAAACTCTTGTAGTATTTGATGGAAAAATCAATTTTTAAATTTTTCAGTTGCAATTTAAAGATTCTCAAACCTTTTTAAACACATAAAAGCAAATGGTTTGCTGTGTTCACAAGATATTTTTTAAAAGATAAGCTAGATCTTTGTGGATACTTAAGCTGCTGTATTCTTATTTTTTCATAATCATGGAATTCATCACAGGCTTTTCTTTGTTTTTATCTTGGAAGGGGTGGTAGAACTGCATTTAAAGCTTTCATGCTTGTTCTCTGTCAAGGGGGAATATTTTATACCTTTTCCTGGTCTATTTTGCAGTTCTGTATCAGCCAAATAACTCTTTGATGTTGCTAGCAGAAAGGTTAATCATTCCTGTAACGATTCTCTGTCAAGTTACCTTGTATGTTGTCTGTGAAGATATTTCCCATTGCTTCAGTTCAAGATGTTCTCTTTGAAAGGCTATTATGTGATATATTTTCTGATCGTTTTTGTAAAAAACCTCAGAAATTTAAAATCTTGATCAGGAAGAGAAGAGATGCTGCAAACAAGTGCCCTGAACGCCATGAAAAACAACCTTGAAAGCTTCACAAAGACAAAACTGATCTATTTTGACAGCTCATTCTCTCTCTCTCTCTCTTAATTGCTCCCACGTAAACATCCAGCCTGGTAACTCTGAGGAAGCACCTGCTGATTTTTTGCAGAGAAAGGAGAACCATGACTGAAAAATGAACTTCTCTTCCTCTCCGGGAAGAGAAAACCACTGAAAAGATGGAGCCTTGGTAGTTCCATGGACTTCTTGTCCTACAGGTCCCAGGATGTTTCTGGCTGGCATCAGCTCTAAGCCCTGGTTGTGCCCTCAGCCCATTTGCAGTGACTGCAGCGTGGGTTAGTAAGGAGTGTGCTGACAGGATGCCCCATATCTCCAACACAGACAAGCTGTACCTGTAGTTATGAGCGTGAAAAGCACCTCACTTAAAGAGGGAAAAGATTTGTCCAAGCAAAACAAAGATATAATCCACTGGAGAAGAAAAACCCTAACATCCCATGGAAACATGTTGCATCAGGTGCTCTGGCAAAGACTTCAGGTTGGCCTAATTTAATCAAATACTCATGTTGTGGTTTTCCCTCCTCCTACTGTGATGGCAGCTGACATCAATCACTGAGAGCTTTGACAGAGGTAATTGTCCTTGTTGAGTCTTGCTTCTGTTTCAGAATCCTCCTTGGCCTCTTTTCACACCTCTATAGAGCTGCACATTTATCCCCATTATTTGAGTTAAGGGACTTTCAGCTTCTAAAGTTCTGGTATCTCATGGCAAGTGTGTGCGTGCACATGTTTGAACACAGAGCATATACCCACGGATCCAGTGTGCAGCTACACTGGGAGTTTTGATGAGATGTATTAACATGTCATGACAGCTTCTGTACAGCTAGCAAGTGCAGCTCTGTTTAAGAGCTAAAAAAAGGCATTTATGAAATCCTGCACCATACCATTTGTTGACTATCTGCTATCTTGTTAGTGCTGTTCTTCCTTGTTATTCAGAACCAAATTGGGTGCCTTCAGAATTTGATAAACTGTAGCACTTCACACATCTGCAACTGACTAACTTGATTACAGTAGCTTAATTCTGCTTGATATCAATCAGCTTTGTACACAGTAAGGTTAATTGTTGCTGTCACTTTGTCAGCTCTGTAATAAGAAAACATAGATGCTGAATGACAGATGCAAATTTGTTGGGAGCGGGAGGGGTGAGTTTGCCTCCCCTTCTCTCTGAAGAGGGAGAACACTACAAAAGGTGAGACAACCTGAGAGCCAACATGCAGTTTGGAGTCAGGATTTTCACCTGCTCCAGCTTTCTGCTGCAGATGGGTGCTTGTTAGTATCCAAAATGACTCTCTCTTCTGTCAGCACTCCAGAGCATCTCACTATTCAGTTTGCCAAGTCCCAGTAATTGTACTTGCAGGTGTGCAGTGGTGGGCATGGAAATTACCTCCTTCAGACGTGTGTCTTTAGGAGACCACTTGAGCTAAGAGTTTGGCCTCTTGCCTCTTTATGGTGATTCACAATGATTCAGAGTGTGTTTAAATGCTAATTCTACAGATCAGGATGGCAGTGATCTCCACCTGCCTTGTGCTGCTGTGAATGACTAGCTGAGAACAAGGCTGAGAAACTGTCTGTTGTTGCAGGGCAATGGTTACGGTTGCTCTTTCTTCTCTGTTACTGTGAAATGACATCCTGGTGCAAAAGCCATCTTCAGTTGTGGGTTAGAGTTTAACTCTCCTGCATTTCTGCTAGTAGAAGTTACAGTAGTTATCTTACAGCAAGGGAACAAGCTAGTTGTTCTAGCTAGTACAGAGCATGGACGGCTTTGAACAGAGAAGCAGTGCAATTTAACAGTCTTTCTGCTTAGCCTTTAAGCAGCAAGATAGAGAAAAGCACTTTTTTCATGCCATGTATTGTAGTTTTCTAAACAAATCTTATCTTTCTGGATTTGTTTCTTCTTTGCTAGGTCTGTTGCACCTACATAAAGCAATGTGAGTTGCTCTTACAGCATAAGTTCTCCAGCAAAGAAGAAATCTTCTGTCTTATCCTCTAGCTTTGCAGTTGAATGGAGCAGATAGATAAACAAAGTAGAGGGCACAGAGATCTTACTAGTTTTTCTTGGAAATCTGGTGAGCAAGTGTCTGTAAACATGGAAGAAGATGAGGGCAGCCCTCTGGTGATCCCAACCTTGGATATACCTATATTGAAATGAGATGGGGAAACACTGTGGCAATTTGCCAGGGTACCTCTGTGATCTGCTTGGTTAATTGTACGAAGGCGTCTTCTTGGAAGTCACTTCAGTAGCCTTGCATCCCTTTGGCAAGCTGTCCCAGCTGGCTTGGGGTGAGGAGAAGGGTGAGATTCTGAACTGCAGGCTCCCATACAGTTAATAAAGAGACAAAAGTGCTCTGAATAGTCCTCTGGAGAAGCTTTGCCAACTGTTAAAGGGAAAATTTTCATTATAAAAGAATTCATAGCCTGAAATTTGTGATTAAAAAAAGGTCATTGCATTATCCTGTGGATGGCTACAAGCTGGAGATATCCAAGTTCTGCTGCTCTCTTTCAGTGACCCATGGTCTGACCTTGAAGCTCCACTTCCTCAGTGTAATAACCCTTTCACTCACAAATTACTCCCCCGTTTATATCAACAAAACTAAGCATTCTATTTTCTCACGTTAAAAAATGGAGCCCTGCAAATCTCCGTCCCCAGCGCCAGCAGCAAAAGAAATGATGCATCGTGCCCGATTCCTGCTTCATTTCCCTTGCACACAGTGCGTATATCACTGCCGTGGCAGGTGTGTCATTACGGACCACCGAAGAACTGTCTCCAATGTGTCACCTGCGTGAGATGCTGAGATTATGAGGACTTTAATGTGACGGTCCTGACATTATTTGCCAGACTCCCGTTTTTGAGCAGGGTTGATGTCCAAG
Source organism: Crypturellus tataupa (assembly GCA_034781795.1). Classification (NCBI taxonomy): domain Eukaryota; kingdom Metazoa; phylum Chordata; class Aves; order Tinamiformes; family Tinamidae; genus Crypturellus; species Crypturellus tataupa. Next base: position 1,046,324 of record JAWLRI010000097.1, on the reverse strand, counting down.
CCTGCTGCTGCTGTTATATCTGCCACGCTCGCTGTGTCCTTCTCCTTGACATTTACTGCCTGATGCCGTGCATTTCGTGAAGAGGAATGATGATAAACTGCAGGAGTCTATTTAACCTTAACTGTGGTTAAACAATTGTTCTTCTTGCTGTTCCAGCTGTCACTGGCCGAATAGATACCTGCTAATGACTTCTGCTTCTCAAATATCTATTGAAACTCTTGAAATGCACAACTCCTGTCAGTGTACAGACTAGCGCCATGGAGCTGCATTAGTTTGCAGAGGTGTTTTTGGGGGGAGTTTTGTTTTTTTTCCATAGAACTGCCAGGACCAAAGAAGTAGATAGATCTAAATTTGCAACAAATGTGAAAAATGTGTGAGAAGTGCAAAGACATTTTATGGTTTGGCCTTAACAGTACTGAATTAGTAATGCTCTTTCCTGTCTGAATTGTGGAGATGGGCTGTCCTGGCGGGAGGACGGGCAAGGCTCGAACTGGCAGCCCAGCAGCACCCCAAGAGCACAGGGCTTTGCTGTGCTGAGGGATGGAGCCCAGTTTCCATCTTCTCAAATACCCGACGTAAGTGAGGTTTTAGGTACTGCTTCTGTGAACAGTGACCTTGATGAGACAGATCAAATCCTGTCTGCAAACCCCGGATTTGTGCTTCCCTCATGGAAGAGAAGGCACTTCTGCTTGTAGCTCATAATCCTCCGTGGTTGCCACCTTCACTACAAGGTTTCCCAGGTCGCTGTCCTAGGATTCTGCGTAATTCCCTTCTCTCACTTCCGTTCACAAAACAGCAGCCAGAAAACCCCTTTTGTGCATCTTCTGCATGCTTTTATTACAGGTGACAAAAATCTACTTGGCGGGATTGATTCCAAAAATGAACATGCTTTTTTTTTATATATATAAATGTTTTGAATGAATTATGTCAAACTTGCCACCTTGTGTTGTCATTTGCTAAAACTGACAGTAATTGTGTTTTTAATGGGGCTGTCTGTCAAATGGAAACTCAGCAAAAGCACCTCTCTTCTCATCCCTCCCATGCTCCAGAAGCCTAATTTTCACTTTGGATTTAGATGGATTTGAAAGGTGACCTATCTGAATGGGAAGGATTTTCCAGTTGTTTCAATTGCTCAGTTCTGCAGGGTTTTGATCTTGTTTCCTTTGATGCATTTCTCCCGCTAATCTTCTCGTTAATGACATTGATTCAATATTTTTCAGAAATATCTCACTTTTACTGAGAAGCACCTTGGTTGGTACAAATCGGCCACTGTTGTGCTAGGGAGATGTTTAAAGCAATGCCTGGATCAGCAGGGTGAGGTGGTGGCTCAGAAGCAGAATCACTAAAATTATAGGTCTCTCTCCCTCTCTTTTTCCCCCCTGTACTCCGAAAATTACAGAAAATGTATCCTCTACAGTCAAACGTGCAGAAAGGGAGGAGATATTTATCACAGCAGCTTGAGTGCTGGAACGGGACCACTTGAAAAGGACAGAGGATAAAAAGCCACGAATCAATTATTCCTGTGCGCCTTCTGCTACTGTTTATTTGAATCCATTTGTTTTGCTGACATATTTCCCATGCGGCTGGCAGTGTTATTTCCTTTGATAACATCAGCAGCCGATGCGTTGCATTTGTTGTACAGCCAGACGTATCCTAGGCGATGGCGTATCACCGACTCCGACAGTGTTTGGTGGTTAAAAAAAGGAAGAAAAGGTGCCTGGTCCCTTTCATCTCCCAGCTGCGCGCCCGTGTACGAGGCGCTGGGTTCTGCCTTCCCTTGCTGGGAAGGAAGTGGCTGCTGATTTATTGAGTGCAGATCCTTGTAGCACAGAGCCCGCTTGCTTTACCAGCCTGCTCATAATTACACCCTTTCACCTTTAGATTAGGCTTAAGGGATTCGTTCTATCTTTCCATTTAGCTGCAGTGCCGTAACAAATAGTATCCGTGTGCTGCGGTGTTTATGCACTTAAAATGCAATGATAGAAAACAAAATATTTCACTAGGAAATATTTTGATCACAACTGTAATAATCGATAATTTAATTAAAGAAAAATAAAATATGTATAAACCAGCACTGGACTGCTATTTTAACAGAACTGTAACTCCTACAGGAAAGATAGGTTTTCATTTTGATGTGTTGCTGAAAAGTGAGAGGAGACAATTTCTGTTTATCTAATTCCCTTCAGTGCATGTTTGGGGAAAATGTCATTTCTCTTAAGAATTTCCCAACTTGTGCAGTAATAATTTTAATGAACAGCATGTTGTTTTATGTAAAAATGCAGCTTGGTTTCTCTTATTATTATTGGTGCGTGGAGAGAGAGCAATTAGAAATATTTTTTCAAGATTCAAAACAAGAACAAAATTCCAATAAATCATAGTATAGAACTACTTATGTTCTGGGAGAAATGAAAAGGGGAGGGGAATGAAGTAGAAATAGAAAACATTTCTCTCTGTTTTGCTTGCTTTTAGTGACCTAGAAAAACGTGTGTGTGTGTGTGTCCCTTAGCCTCTCCATAGTTACCAGAATATCCATTTTTCTTTTTCTTTTCTTTTTTTTTTTTTTGTTTTGTTCTCAAACCCTGGCACCAGCAGGATGTGATTTCTGTGCTCTTTGAGTAAGGATCAGTAAATGGAGAAGAGCGCAGTGTTTCTTTGTAAAAACGTGCAGTCTCCTGTAGTTTTTCCTATTCAGGAGCTGCTCAAAAGCACACACCTTTTCAGATACCATCCTTGCTGTTCAGGAGGTGCCGCGGAACAAAGCTCAAGCTGAACACTAACCTTTCAAAGGGGATTCTCTATTCAGCCTGAAGCCAATTGTATTCCAGTTTGGACTGACTACTTTTCTACTTTTTAAAGATGAAGAAAATCTAAGGGAAAGGGATGAAAATTGCCATATGCCAAATGCCATTTCCTTAAATCTCACTGCACATCGCGAGCGTGATGACGACTTGGAACATAAGGGGTGGGAAACTGATAAGGAGCCTGGTATGGTGGTATTCTTCAGGAGGCTTCCCCTGCCATGGAGGTTTTTCATATAGTCCTATTTGATATCTACTTAACAGTACTAAACAGTGGAGGGAAGAGATTTGTTGCTAGATTAGGTTTTTTTGCTTGCAGAGATACAAGTTCTGGTACAATCCTGTCCCTGATTACCCAGAACAGGTCGCTGTCTAAAATATACTCTCTTTTGACCCATCCAGCAAGTTTTTTTTCCCATGCAAAATAGAGAATGAGTGTCAAAACATGAAGAGATTTCACCACTTGTTTTTGGCAGAAATTTGGGAAGTTTGGGGCCAAAGGAAGTGCCAATTTTGAAATTTAAAAACCATCAGTTAACTTGTCTCTGCCAGGAACTCCCGAACACGAATTGGCAGTATCAGTTCCCTGCAATGTGCTGAAAGGCAATGAAGTTCTGTGAGCTCTTCCAAGCAGTTCGCAAACTCACCAAATTACAAGCACAGGAGTAGTCCTGTTTGTGTAGCTTTTCTTAGCATTGTGTGAAGCGTGTTCCCTTAAACCACACTTGACAGGTGAATGCAGCGGAGAGAAGATGGTTCCAGTGATATTGAAAGCAGACGCAATAAACAGCATGCAGAGGCTCAGAAGGGGCAGCTCTTGGGAAGCCTGACACGGAGAATGAATTATGAGGTGCTATTTCTGGCCCCTGGCAAGAAAGAAAGTGAATGGTGGAAGATTGACTTGAAAACAGTCACTTTAAATGATTTTTGAATGGAAAGAGCTCGAGATGTGCTGCATTTACATTGATGGATGAGTCCAGACTTAGTTCTTATTTTTCTATGGATTTTTCTTTACCTATTTTGCTCCCAAAGGGAACATTTAAAGAATTTAAGAGTCGTTTCCTTTCTGTAAGGCTAACCCATTTGGCTGGCTATTTGCTCTCTTTTTTTCTTAATGTAGTAAACTGGTTATTGCATATTTATTTGCTTAATGTAATTCAACCAAATCCTCCATTATTATTTGATTATTAATTTTTGCATTAAAACTAAATTCTTTTATAAAGCAGCACATAATAAGTTCACTTACAGCATAGTAATTCTCATTGTACCTCAACAGAGAACATTTGAAGGAAACCATGTGAAACATAAGTAGATTCAGTTGATATTTCTCATTATGATAGTAAGTAATCCCTGTGATTTTCTTATTTATTCATTCCCCTAGTGAGTTTTGTTGCAAAATTTTCAAATGCCTTAAGCCATCCTAACGAATACAAATAAACAGAATTGATTTGTTTGCTATTTTCTCCATGTCCTCTTATTCACTGTAGGTTTTTTGTTGTTGTTGCTCCTGTATTGTTTCCTATTAACTTTGTTTTCTTGTAGTATCTTTATCATAACATTGATCTTGGGCCACACATTCAGCTGGTATAAATCAAAGAGACTGTATGAGTGGTTTACACAAATTAAAAGCCTAGTCCCTAGTTCTAGGCTTAGGTGTATGCAAAACTTGGGGACTTTGCAATGTAAAACACCAGGTATGTTATGGTAGTTCTGCTGCCACTGCAGTTCTGCCAGGTAAAGTCACCGTGGGAAAGAATTATGGCTTAGGAATTTTTGCTTAACAGGAATCACAAGTCTTTGACCATATTGGTATGAATGAAGGCTTGAATTCTGCTATGACTTCAGAGGACCCAATGATAGGATTCTGACTTAGAAATAAAATCTGTCCTGGTGAATCATTTTTTGGGTAGGGAAGGAGCAGTTTGCAAGAGCAGAGAAACTAATTGTCCCACAAAACAATCTATTAATGCTACTTGTTACCACAGAGCAACTGGGATGGAATTTGATATTTGTCATAATATTAGACATGACATTTAGAAGTCCTTTAAAAGCCTCCTTCTCAATCACTTCTTGTTTCCTGATAATGCATACCAGGTGATCAGACTCAAATTCTTGACAGAAGTAAAATTTTTGAAAGTGAATTTTAAATATTATACGTATTCAACTCCCAGGCATGTTTTTGCATGTTTTCTTCATTTCTCTGTTAGCACACTATCAGGAAATTCTGTATTTCTTTTTTATTTCATTCTGATATGGACACAGTAATGGTCTTGGATTATGTTCTGCCATGTTTTTGCTGGTTCATTGCTTCCTTTTACTATATGCTATAGGGACATTAATGCACAAAGATTCCTGTAGTCCATGGTGAGCTTGGGACAACTGTCCTATTCATCAGAAATAATCCTGAAGTATAATTTTGATGGAATGAGATCATGGATTAATTTACTCCCTCACTGTTGTGATACAGCAGCTGGTCATGGGTCAAGATCCTATTGCAGTGGAGGTTGTTATCAGAAAGATAATGTCCTTCCTTCAAAGCCTGAAATCTCCGTACCAAAGAAAAACTAATGAGTGAATTATAGGCAGACAAGGAGGCAAAAAGAAATATGAGGCACTGTCAGTCAGATGGTTTCAGCACACCAACAGCTGTAAGGGTTTTATTGACATAATGTCAAAGGAGAATTTTAAGGCAAGGCTGGATAATGAGGACAGCTTTGCTGAAGCTTATAGCAACATGGAAAAAAGCCCAAAGGTGCCTGACTGAGCATCTTAACAAGTGGGAGAAAGTGGCTTTTATAACGAATTGATTGGAGGAAAGAGTTGGCTTCTTGGTACTTAATGAAAGATGGTAGCTAGATCACAAAGAACCTAGCAAGTGAAACGGGTGTTTGATGTAACAGGAAAGAGGATCCAGAAAGCAACTCAAGAGGAGTCTGACATGGTTAATAACTTGTTTTGACTGAGTGTACCCAGGTGTGATAGTGACACTGCACACAAGAAAAAGAGGTAAAGGAAGTTAATGAACAGGGAGAAAAACTACACTCTCTTTAGGTCATGTTGAGGTTGCGCTTATAGTTTTATATGATGAAATTTTATTTCTGCCAGGAAGAAATGAGATCTTACAGAGACAAAGACAGTCTTTGTAAGTCTACAGTCTTTAGGTACAAAATTGAAAATGGACCAAGAAATCACATGTGTTAGGTATGATGATGTAAAAAGACTACCATTAAAACCTTCCCCATCATGAGAACTTAAGAAAAAACAGGTTTTAATGAATCAGTATTTCCTCTCTTCTTATACTTAAAGATAAGGCTCTAATTTTAAAACACAGACAGGATGAGTTCATGCATTGTCTTCCAGCAGGAGGAACCCTGGACACTGTTTTTCCACTTTCAGAGAAAATACCAAACACAAGGAAGTTGATAGCCAGTATCTAATCCAAAACAAAGACGAGGCGCCAGTCCTGCTGCCGCTGCTCGCTCGTGGTTTATGCCAGCTGGGTATGTGATGCACATCATAGTATTTTGCAGAGTGTCTTATATACACCTTATATGCCAACATAAGGTGTGATAGGCAAAGGTTTCCTACTCTCTGATTAAACTGTCCTAGTTTCTGAAACAAAGCAAGAGAAATGATGCCTAGCACTTAACAGCATTATGCAAGATGCAAAGCTTTAGCAGGGCTCTCTGTGGTAACAGAGTGGGCTCTCTGTATGGCTACAAAACTTTGTAATCATGGTCCTACGTGTCCTCTCCCCATTTCTACATTGCTTTTGCTTGTGCAATTGCTTTTTTCCCTCTGCTACCATCTCCCCTATTTTTCCTGAGAAATTCTGCTGTGCCCATCACATAAACACGTTTCAAAAACTTACAGTAATCACGACTGTTTGGGAAGTGTCTCACAGACATTATTGAAGCAAATGTGGATGCTAAATGTTTTCGTTTTTCCTGCATTATTGCTCAGAAAATGTCATTGCTGTGTTCCAGCCGTGGAGGGGACTGGCTCCACCTCTAGGCGAATGACAGTCGCTCCATCACTGTTCAGGCCACTATTTTCTGTTCATTTTGCAAAAGCAGAACAGAGTGTTTAGTTACCCCGACGGATCTTGGTACCTGGCACAATGCTGCTGTTCCACACACCTGGGAAAAGGCTAGGAAAGACTGAAAGTTTTCATGGGTAAAATACTCTTTGAGTCTTCATAAAAGAAACTCCCTCAAATTTCTTGAATTTTATGCTTGACTGTATTGGTAATGTCTCTTTTAAATGAATTCCTCACCACTGAGAAAATCCCATTGCAACATCAAAATGCTTTGCATTTTTTTCTCTTTTGAATGACTTAAATTTTTGTGCTTTTATACCTGCAGGTGTAAAAGAGGGATTGAAGATTCAAGTGCAACCAGATTATAGCGAAAAACCTTTGATGGATTCTTAGAAAATGTTATGTACTCTATTATTTATACTTATTTCAATGCAACCAAAGTTTCTGTGGGCTCATGCATATTCTCTGAATTCATTTCGATAGAGAAACAGCACCCATCACCACACAGTAAACAAAATCTGCTCTGAGAAGCCTGGTTTCCTTTCTGCTTTTAGTGTTTAGTGCAGAAGCCCTCGCTTGATAAATGGGGCTTTTAGGGAGCTCACAGCAGAGCGCACACACAGGCGGGGGCGGAGAAACGGCAGGAGATAATGGAGCAAATTCAAATGAGAAAAACACGATGAAGCAGCAGAGAATTTACATACTGTTTTGCTGCTTTCTTTGGCATCAAGCTCATTGGGGGCATCGCGTTTAGTGGTAAATGATGCGCTGTCAGTGTGGGTCACAGGATGCGCTTGTGTGGCTAATGACCCTCATGGAAAACCTAAATCCGTGAGGGCAGACAGAGGGATATATCCTCTTTGGGATACATCCATCCTCTGGGAAAACGAACCGGGATGAGTTCCGTCGTCTTGGGACGCAGGCGGTGCAGGGAAGCGGAGCCAGCTCCTTGGGATGGGGTCTGTAATGGGCAGGAAGCCCTGGAACGAGGACAGCTCAGGGGAGATGTGCAGCTCATGCCTGGGAAGCCGCAGAGCGCAGTCCAGCCCGTGCACAAGTTGCATCCCGTTCCCTTCACAGATCGTGCACGGTGACATTCCCCGCAGCGCGGGACAGACAGGCCCCCTGCTGGAAACAGAGGAGGGAAATGGAGCCTCACGGCCTGGACATTTTATTTCATACGCCAGGAAATAACAAGGCAAGTTTGAATTCCAGCCTGTGAAACTACCTGCAAGAGATGTTTACATTCTCTGGTTAATATAAAACCCCTTTTTGTCTAACCATGCCCAGCATAGGGTGCACTCTGCAGTTTCAGCTCCGAGGGGTGAAATCGGGAAGCTTTTCCCTCCTCACCCCTTCAGAGCCTTGAAAGAGTCTTGGGTTATTGGATATTTCTAGCCTGGACTCGGGCCAGGACCTTCTAGATGATTGAACCATTCCCTGGTGGTAGCTTCAATTATTATCATTATTTTGTGTATAAGCACTAATGTACCTGAACACACTTACTTGCTGAACACACGTTATTTGCAGAGAGTCCTTCATATTGCTTGTATTGACCCTAGTGTGGTCCAGATGTGACTAAAGATCCAAGAAATGAGGTTCCTAATGAGTAAAAGCCAAAGCACTTTGCTGTCTAACCGTGAGTTCCTTCTGCTGTTGGCTTGCGGGACACAAAGTCTGGTCACATCCACGGTTAGAACAGTGTTAACCTGTATCCTGTACCACTAAAAAAGCTTTTTAGCATAATTATGCTGAAAAAGTTGTGCTTTTCTGCCAGTGCTGCGAAACTAAACCCATGTAAAATTACAGTGTGCATTTGTCACCCATCCTGCTGCTGTTGTGGCTCCGAATGAGGCTTTGTGGACGGGAGCCCCAAGGGAGCCAGGCAGGACAAGGAAGGGCTATTAGGGCACTCGGGATGCCAACAAGTAACACGGGGAATGGGATCACCAGTGGGAAAAGTTAGGGAAATTTCAGATGTTCTCTTATAGTCACTATGCTCCATATGTCTATTTTACCGATGTCAGCTTTGTGCAAACCTACCTTGTAGCCCCTTTAAAGGCTGGAGAGGAGGAACAGTCTTGTTTGCCAAATGCAAAGAAAATTCTTGTGTTCGGAGGGAAGCTCCCGTGTTCCTGTGTGTGCCCTTCCCATCTCTACTCGGGCAGCCCTGCTATATTAATGGTGGACACTGAGGTTTCCTCACATCCAAAATAAATCCCGCCTTTTGCTGCGGATCATTTTAGGCAGTCAATTCCTCCTTGCTCTGTGCTTCCTTATTCTGACCTCTCAGCAAGTAATATCACTTATTTCAAATGTTAAACACCCTTTAGTTCTCAAAGGCATATTATATAAGCTGTTTATTTATTTATTTATCTATTTCCTGTCCAGTAACAGACTGGACTATAAATCTGGGCAGTGTTTTCCATACTGTGTGAGGGTTTGCCTGAAATCCCATGGAAGTCAATGGAAACCAACTTACCAACTTCAGTGAACAGGGCACTTGGGAAGGAAGATAGAATGGTCCCTTTAAAATAAGGAGGATTGTGTCCACGTCATGTTTGTGATGGACGTCAGGAAATAAAACAATCCATATGCATCGTGGAATGTTTTTGTGCTTCCCACATTCACCCAGCTCTGAGGTAGGGGCAACTGTTGCAACCACGAAATGCTGCTTTATAAACACAAAAATGAAGCATAAAATCCCGTGTCTGACTGTTACACGATTTGTAGGCATGCAGAGCAGCGGGTACCACGGCTGAATCCCAGTGTTATCCAGAGTTGTGGAGTATTTTGGATAAATCCCTGTGAAAGAGAGAGAAAAAAAAAGTAGGCATGTAAATAAGCCCTGTCTGAGCCCACAATCTAAGGTGTAGTGATGCACTGGCATGTAATAAGACAGAAAATGGAAAGTATTGAATTTTGGGTTGACCAAACAGTTAGCAATTCAGTTTATTCTTGCTCTTTTTTATTTATTTATTTTTTAAATATACTTCTGTGCGTGTGAGAAAAATATTATTACTTCAAGTATACAATAAAAATGCACTGGGGACAAATTATTTTCATCACCTGCCTTTATCCAAGCAGTTCAAAACAGACCTGCTTCAAAGAGCAGCAAAATCGATGCCGTCCTCTGTTCTTACAAAATAGGGCAGTTTTGTCACACGCTAAAATAGAAATCAATGTTTCTATTTGCGGCGTCTTAGACACGTTCTTTACTTTTCATAACAAATTTTGCAAGAAGGCCAGACACTTTGCTTTTATCTATTTTTTTTTTCCAAATAAAATTGAAAACCATCACGGTGGGAATCTATTTGCTGTAAAAACCCATCTGCATTTCTATTTTTTTTCCCTCAAAGCGACCTGAATATTTAGAGCAATAAGAAAATAAGCAATTTTACATAAGGAAACTAGATAATATTTTTAGTTTCCTTATCTTAGGTGCTACTCTGGTGAGGAAAATAAAGTTTCGTATTATTTCTGCAAGCTATTCCTCAATAATAGGAGAGAAAGCTGTAGAATGGTGAGATATCACGAGTGTGCTGGAGTTACAAATTAGTGAGTGTTGGGAGGGCGGTGTAACACATATAGTGATGCTAAAATAACTAGAAATGACGCGTGTGTTTGTTTTGCTTTGTGTTTTCTGGATTTGCTGGTGTTGCCAACACTCACTGTTTATAAACGCGGCTTTTCCCGCTAGAGGGAGCCGCATCCCCAAGGCCTGTGCTGATCCGGGAATGCCGGCCCGGCCTGTGCCCAGCGCGCCCGGGCGGCGGGTTCCGCGCTGGAAACGCTCGGACTTTGAACCCCTCCCCGCCTACCTCCGCGCTCAGGAGGCGGCTCGATGTCCTTCTGCGGCCGGGGACGTTTTGGCTGAAAACGGGGGTTTTAGGATGAAAAAGCGCTGAGGGCAGCGGGAGGCGCCGCCGGACTACACCCCCCACAAGGCCTTGCGGCGCGGCGCCTCCTTTGCGGCCCGGCCCGCCCCGCCGCGCGGCGCTTTGCGGCCGGAGCCGGCCTG
>JAWLRI010000097.1:1018144-1030641 GCA_034781795.1 Crypturellus tataupa | reverse complement strand
GTTGTTTTTGCTGTCTATGTTGCCAGTAAAACTGCTGGCCCTTGCTGGCAGTACAGGTAGCACTGCTCTCTTCCCTGCCATTGTGTCGCGCTCCAAAAAATTACATAGGCATCTTGGTCCTGCTGTTTCCTGCCCACCTGTTCTGAGCTGCTGTGTGTTTCCAGTCTGAAGCTTTAGAGTAGGGATAGATACAAGAGTAGCAGGTCTTCCCTTTTAACTCCAGTTGAAAACTTCACTAAACTTCTCCATTCCTTTTCCCCCTTTTTTCGAACTGTGTAGGATTCAGCAGAATCTTTATGAATAATTGAGATGTTCGGTTTGAGTTTAGAGAAAAGTTGAAACTTCAGTGTAAATAGTCCAAATAATCTCTGCAACTCAACATTTCCTCTGTGCCTACAGCAATCAATAATAGTTAAACTGACCTTTATTGATTGTGATCTCTGCTCTGACGGTAGGTGTGTAAAGCCAATGCTACAATAATAGGAGTGGATCTATACCTAGTTATGGTTTCCAGATGAATTGATTTTTGTCTTCATCATCTTTATACTTTTCAAAAACTTTAAATACTGAGGGTATATATATTTTTTTATTCCTGTTTTTAAATTTCTCCCAGATAATATGTATAATATGAGTACTTAGTGTTGTCCTGCTGTTCGGTGTTACTGATAAAGCTATAAAGCTAGCATGTCAGTTTTGCAGTTTTTCTAAATACTTATTTTATGGGCATAATTACTCTGATAACAACCTGAGTTTCAATCTTTTTTATTTTTTTTTTTTTATTTAAGAAAGTGTGTCTCTGCTTAATCTAGAGGAAATAGATTAGGGACAGAAGAAAACTGCCTATCTTGTTGAATTCTAGTGAGGACATTTTTTTGGAGTATTATAGGAAGTCTATAGCAGACATAGGCTTTGGATTCTCTCTATCTCTCTAGGCTAGTTCTTCAATCTGAACGATAGGGTGCTTGCTTTATTTTTATTTATTTTTTTTGATACCATTGGCTCAAACAACTATATATCTTTAAATTTCTTATAGTGAGGCAGAGTTGAAAATAGTCATCCTTTTGATCACCTTTGTGCTGACCAAAGGAAGCAAGGTTTCTATAGTGCAAATCTGAAATACCCTTTTAGATAGCAGGTCTGTATTTTAGCTGATCGGTGGTATCTGTAGGTGTCTAGTCCACAGACATATACAATATCTGTGTATAGATATTACATGGATCAGTTATCGCACTGCAGTAACTTAGGTGTTTAGCTTTTGTTTTTCTGCTTAAGCCCAAATCTTGCCTGTATATAGTCGCCTCTTATTAAAAGGCTTAAATATCTTGTCAAAAACTTGAAGGAAAATGATGAGATGAGGAAAATATGAATTATTAAGCTGGTGACTTTTACAACTATTCTCAAGAATAGTGCAATTATATCAGTATTCAAGATAACCTTAAAATCTCAGACCTACATTCCCCTCGCAAGTTCTAGTTTCCTTTTTGGGCTTTATTTTTTTGGGCTCTAGATTATGCTAAAGGACTTATAAGCTGGTGACTTCTGGGTGGTAGGAGGGTAAGGATGATTCAGAAGATCAACCCACAATCAGGAAGTGAAAACAGGATGTGAAAATTGGGAAATAACCTCTAAGTAGAAGTGCTCAAATGAAATGTAAACATGCTGTGCACGTACATACAAAGGCTGGTGTTTGGCTACAGAATGTGTTGCAGGAGAATGCACAGTAATATTGTGTGTAACGTTAAGCAGACATATACTTCAAAATTGGGTTTAATTAGATAGTTACAAATGAAACAGCTTGTGGAAGTGACTATATACTGGTTATTAAGTAAACAAAACTGTACAGCTGTTTGCTGTTGTCACCTAGTGGCTGGTTTGTAAGAAATCACAAAAATCACTTTGGTTGTTTTTTTTTTTCCTTTTTTTTTCTCTGATCCAAATTAGATTGCTATTTTTGCTGTCACTGTATCATACAAAAGACATAGAAAAATGTCTTTTATATTCAATTGTTGCAAAATAGGTTCTGCTATTGGTAGACTCCATGCTAAAGAAAACAGACTCTGTTACCAAGAGATTTATAATATCTAACTGCAGATAATTACTTTCAAAATATAATAGAATGAGAGATGTTTTTTAAGATACAGTATGGTTTGTGAGATGAAGACTTTATATAGGGTTTAACAGAGTATTTTAATTGCTTTTGAAGCTTTCAGAGACTATATATATATATGTATATATAGAATGCTAGTGTATAAAGGATTACTGAATCTTTTGGTGATAATTTGCTTGTGGAACTCCTTCAGGAAAACACTGAGAGTGATAGTTACTGAGCAGGCTGTCTGGGCCCTGGGAAGTGTGGTGTTAATGCCTAATGTTTCATTTCACTGCAGAATTACAATAGCCATTAATTTACTCTTCATTTAATCCCATTTATGAGATTTTTTTTTTTTTTTTTTTTTTGTATAACCTTCTCATGGGAGAGTTGTAATGTTTGTAGTTCAAGTCACTGCACCAGAGGCATTAAGGATGCTGCTGTGCTATACCTTTAGCTTTTAAAGTCTACTAACAGCAGACAGAATTAAAGTCTGGGATATGAACCGTACTAGAAAGAGAGATTTTACTGGTATGTGCTAAAGGAGCAGTCACTGGTCTAAATTGTCTACTGTCGAAGTAGTGCATGTAGGATAGAGAGAGAAGGGCAGAAATAGAGGCATGGGGGATGAGAGTCAGCTTTTCCAGATGTTGGATGAATTGTGCCTTTGGATTTCTGTAGCTAGTTTTCAAAGTGTTGACCTACAGAATAAAAGCCTAAAATAAAACTAAAACGTGCTTGATATAAGTAACATGAGTGTCAGTCCTGAAGATTGCACACATTTATTTTATATTTGTTTTAAATATATTCTTCATGTATTTAGTAATTCTGACAATGCAGACAAGCTGTTATAGCATGCTCTATGGGAATATTAAACTATTTTTAAAATGCAAAAATGACATTGAAGATCAGAGTTAATACAACCAACTATAAAAGGCAGAATTAAAGTTTCTTGCTCTTTCTCTGCATCTTCATACATTATGAAGATGTAGAGGTTTTTAAATTTAAGTAACGATGGATGGAGTTGCATGCTTGTATCTATTTTTATAGCTTTTGTCATTTTCTTTAAAACAGCGGCATTTTGATAGACAGTGTTACCCATCTTTTAGTAAGGATTTTTCCCTAGAATTATATACATTCTTAAACCTTCTTATTGTACCGAAGGTTTTATTCGTGTAGGTTTTTAATCATTCCATTAAACCTATTATCCTCTAAATTGTGACATGAACAAACTTTTTAAAGTCTGTTACTTTCCATTGCAAACTGTTGTAAGTTCATCGTTTGTTCCTATATTTGTTTCTGCAGTTGTGTGTATAAGTGTGTATGCCAGCAGCATTCGGAACAGATGTATAGTGACCTAATAAAAAAGATAACTAACCACTTAGAGAGAGTCTCAAAGGAGCTGCAGGTAAGAAGCTGCACAATCTAATTCTGTCTTTCCTGGGATCTGTGGTTATGTCAGAGCAACATGAAGATAGACCATAGAGGGAATTGTCATTAAGATTAATTTATACTCGTTTACTGAGCTGTATGCTACTTGATTCAGTACTAGCTGGCTGTCAGACAGAACACACTGACTTCTAGGTCAAATTATAAGGCATCTCGTTAGCCTTAGAAAAATGCCGCACTGTCACTAAAATTGTATATAGTAAAGAATCAAAGTCTGGGTAATAGATAATCTAGAGTGGAGCCTAGGCTGTAAATATTTCAGTCAAACAGGATCCAAGCACATGATACCCATGTCTGACATTAGGTTAATCTGCATAACAAGGACCATCAGAAGCAAGGCAAAAGTGAGGATCTAGAGGAAATATTTGAAGCGAATTAAGTATGAGTTATGAAGTGTACACAATGAATTCCTACATATGAAAATTTAATGCTAGAGATTATTCTGCATTTTTTGTACCTATCTCTAGATGTCAGTGGTTTACAGCAGTCCCAATACAGCCTATGTACGCCTGTCCTTCTCTGCATATCTTTTTTTGCATCTGTATTTGTTTTTGTGTGTGTTCCTTGTCTAAAACTCCTTTTCAAATCTCGAAATTGTCATTGCTATAGCAGCAGCACTATTATATTTTCTTACAGCTTCTTTGCTTCCAAAATTGATGTTAAAGTTCAAGGCTGACTAGCAATGAGTCAAGCAGAGACTCCAAGTCTGCAGGAAACCTAAACCACAGTACCAAACCACTTCTAATAATTGAGAGCTAATTTCATATGCCATATCAGGTACTCACAGCTGGAGTTTGTCCTTATGCATACATCACTTTTATCATTCTGGTGTTCTTACTTGTTCCACCCTTTTCCTCTTAGTTTCTGTAAAAGAAGAAAAGTCCCTAAATTTTATGGATGTCCTCTTTGGGACAGTCTGAGTGTGAAATATTTAGCTCATCTTGAGCCAGATTCTCTGTTTCTTTTCTGCTGTACAGCTCTTTATTGCTGAGGTAATGACAGCCTTGGCTGTTCTGTAAAAATTGGTCAGCGTGGATCAATGTAATATTTAAAATAAAGTCTTCCCTTGGTCCTGTTGAACCGGTGTAGCCTGTAATTTTTTGCCTCTGATTGTGAGAACTCGGAGTAATTGCAGCTATGCAGGTTTGGCAGGTTTTCCTGATACATCCGTGGTAGTGTTGTGCATTCCTCTGAATCTGGGAATACCCAAGCCTCTGTTGCAGTCCTTGGCGCTTTCCTCTAAGTTTCAAAACTGGCTGAAGCAGCTAGTTTTAACATTTGCTCTAGTCCATAAACATCCTAAAACTTAAAGCACGTTGCCTTCTGAACATCAGTTGTTGAAAGAATAGCTGAGACAACTGTTTAATGCAATCTCTGTCTTGCAAGAGTTTCCTGACGTAGGTTAGGCACACCTTATGGCAGGAGAACAGATGACTGTAATATAGCACGATATAATTTTTGATATGTGTATGATGTGTTCTTTGTCTAAAGCAAATATGGCTTTATGTTTTTACATTCTAAATCCCTATTTTGAGCATCTTGAAGTAACACTTGGATGCTTGGGAAAATTGTCTTTAACCTTAGATTGTGAAGTTGTCTATTAAGGAATTACTTTGTTAAAATATATTAGGATAATAATATATGTTCTTAATCTTAATGTGCTTTGGTGATATTGACTCACTTTATTTGTTCTTATGAGGCGATAGAGCTTTACCCAGTTAGAACAGACCAACATCTAGAAACTGTTATTGAATTCTTGGAAAATTTTTAGTTCATAAAACCAAACAATAAATCATTATTTATGTGAATGCTTGTAATGCACACTGTGTCATATCCTGCTTTCCTTGACAGTCATCCAAACTGCCAGCAAAGTTGCATGTAATTGCTGGCCTCTGCATGCAACTTGATGCACAGTCTTTTTTTTCACGTAGGGAGACAGATGTAGGCCAACACAGGCAAGAATATTGTTGTTTTTGGTGAGAAAGAGAGTGACTATAAAAACTGAAATGCCCGGGACCAGTAGAGCAGTAGCTCTACACAAAAGTGCTGCAGTTCTTTGGCAGGTGGATTGCGGAACCTCCACGTGTCAGCAACGTGCCGGAACAAGCTCTTTTCCCAGGAAAACCTTGTCTACCACAAAAGCAGTAAAACAGTTGGATGCTCCAATCCCAGGAGCATCGTAAATTCTGAGCATTCTCACCTTGGCTTCTTTCTAGCTGCCTTAGAGCTGCTCCTCCCTCTGCATTGCAGAGGCACTGGGGAAACATGGGCGGTGATGGTGACGGATCCGTGTGCATTACACATCTGGTGCAGAGCAGTGAACGCTCTGTACCAGGAACGTACATGATGTTAATCACTTGTCATGCCACTATCGTCTCTTTGAGGCAGACCCCTCCTGGCACAAGACTAAAATGTCAGAATGCACTGACATGTTGAGCTCATGTTTGATAGCAGGAGCCTTGCCAGGCAAGCACAGATATATTTTCATTTTAGTTAGGATACTCTCAGTCACTTTGCACGCTATTTTTATTTAGGGCAAAGGAAGGAAAAACATCTATCAATTCTAAATCCTGTCCAGAAAAAAAATGTTGAGTTCATTAATTGAGTTATTAATCTGTTAGCCTTCTATTATTGATCAGATTAGAAACTGTCAGGGGCCTGGCTCTGAGCCTTGGATGGCTTTTTGTGCTTATTAATCTTTTAGAAATGTCTATTTAACCATCAATATTTCTTCTCATTATAGAAGATGTAAAGTATAAGCCATAGAAGAGACTTGTAATGTTTGCCTTACTGTGAGCTTTGCCTATAGTATGGATGGTGTAAAAGTGTCACTAAATTGTGTAGTGACTGTGCCACGTTGTGTATCGGGTTACCAGCTCACAGTGACTCATGACGGTCATTGGTTTGGGTGATTCCTCCATAAATTGCCTTGTGGCTGTATTTTGCTTTCCTTCTAAGGTGCATTCATTACCTTTATGTAGTGATATATATTGTAACTGAAGAGTTATGCCAGGTTGTTGACAGAATTTTTGGCAAGATCATATGTACTTCTGTTTTTAGTATATAATCTCAGTGAATCAGGTCTCTAATGAGCTTTTGATCTGACTTTATTAGTGTAGTCATGTAGGGCCAGGCTATGCACACCATGCCTATGAGGAAGCCTTTCCTTGTTATATTGTGGGGTTCACTGTTAACTTGCCAGCCAAATGAGAACTAAAAAGCTTCAGCAACTGATGTCTCATCTCCTGTAGCACAAAAATAATAGTGAAGTTAACTTTAAAATTGAAATTAGCTCATCCCTGAATCACTTCAGAGGTTTAGAACTCTCCTCTCCTCTCAAATCTCCAGTGCTGTGCCCCATCAGTTTTGCAGGGGTTGTTATTTAGAGTTGTTTGCAAGAGTGTTGTTTAGGTGTCAGGAAACAAGCCTCGGATGCTGGGATTCCACAGTGAATCCAACTGGATCAGATGAATGTTGCAATAATAGAACTCTGACAGAAATTGTAGTGATGTGTGCATCTTGATAGAGGGATCTCAAAAGAGGTGGCTTTTGACTGGAAATAGGAGTAGGAGTCACCAAATCATCAGAATTGCCCTTAAAAATTGCACTGCTGTGAGCAAGGTAACCTGAGAACAGTGTCCTTCCTTTCAAGAAAGCTTGTATTTTACTGTCTTGTACTAAATTGTGCTGCAGACCCTGATATAATCAAAGAAAGGTGTAAGCAAGTGTAGCATGTGAGAATGACTATCTACTAAATGGAAAAATTCTGAAGATTTTTTTATATTTAAACAATTTTGGCGATTGCTTATATACTAGGTCTTTCTGTTTCACAGCCCTTATTTGAAAGGGAAATGAAGGCTACATGGTTGAAGGTCTGTGCTTGGCACAGTTTGAGACTGTCGTGATGAAATGCAGCTTTGAACAGCATTGAGGGCACCCGTGAGCACTGCAGCGCAGTCAGCTAGTGCCTGGATGGGCTTGATGCCTCTTTGATCGCTAGATATCTGTTCTGCTAGACCCTGTAAACAAATCACATTTTGCTGAGCAGCAATGAAAGCTAGGTTAAAAGATTCAGGCTGTTTCTTGCATGAATAACAAGTTAATTTGTGTAGCCAGGTGTTCTGGTGTTCCTTCATATGTTGAATCAAAACCTGATATTCAGACAACACTTTTGAACTCTCAAACTGAAAAAGAAAAAAAATACTCACCTTTTTCACGTGTTTGTTGGTCACAAGATAATTCTAATGACTTGCTACTAGATTTCAAATAATAGAAAGGTAATTCAGTTTGCTGGGTCTCCAACCGCTGCTTCTGTTTGAGGGTGTGTGTCTTGCATCTCATTCTCTCACATGTGTTTTTGTTAGCATTTCTCTTGTCTCTCAGTGCTGTGAGATGTCCAGTGTGGTATATGAGGAGGTGAAATGATGTCTCTAACACCAGCGTGTAGCAGCAGCCATAGGAAGTTGTGCTAGCAAAGAAGTCTTCTCAAAAAATGAGTTGCAGAGGTTTGGTGCAATCCACTGCAGCTTGAGAAATCTGAGCAAAGCTTCCCTGCTCCCGTGGGCAGATGCACTGTAGAGTTGCTGCTAGAAAACTGTTCTTAGCCCTGAATGACAGGTGAGAGCAATTATAGGCAAGGACTTGTGCTGTCTGCCCTAGTAGAGTATCTTGAGCAAGATAAAGCTGTCAGTTTGATTCAATATGGAGAGTGACAGATCCTGCTCCTTCTAGGAAAACCTTTGGCTACCAGTGTATTCTACTTGCTCTGTTTGAACAGCTGCTTTAGCAGAGACTCTTAGGAAAGAGAGAAGTGGTTTTTGTATGTGTGGTTTTAAGAAGTAAATGTCCTACTTTTTTCCCCCTCAGTTGAAATAGCTGAATGTGGTGTCTTTTCTGGATTAAGACCAAGGGAGATTTTTTTTTCCCATCCTAAGCAGTTTCCTAACTTTTATGATGCTTATAGCTGAATTTATAGAGATTTGAGACATAAGTTCTGTTTGATGGCCATTAAATAGGAAAAATCTTAGCAACGGCTATGCACTCATGAGAGCATTTGTTTAGCAGATTTGCTGTTAACCACTGCTTTATTGTTTATAAAACTAAAGTAGCATACATAAAATTAGTCCAAATTAAGTTGCTCATGTGCGGAGAAAGTTGCTATGCTGAAAAAAATTAACTGATTTGAGTCTAGCAATTTTGAGCAACCATAAAACAGCACACTGAATAGAAAAGGAGGAGAGCAACAGGGTGACTGTGTTTTCTCCACATGGATTACAATAATTTCTAGATATAAACTCTGTAAATACTGTTCTTGAATTCTCTTTGGCTTGTGTTTTTGTTAGTTTACAGGTCAAGCAAGAAACGAGGAGAGCTTGAGCTATCAAATTCTTATTTGGAATAAATGGAAATGCTTATTCAGTGCTTTCTCGTTAGTGCCTTGGCTGTCAAACTGTGAGGCTGCTGTGAAACATTCGGAGAGTAAAACTTGGATCCCCACGCTACCCACACACACATAATTCATATAAATTAAGCAGTTAACACTGCGATTTTGCATTCTGGAAGCTAATACTTAGCTGATGCTGGTGAGGGCTTTTCCTGAAGCTGTTAGGTCTCTTGCACTTTTTGTTTTGGTCTAGAACTGTTGTTTTCTGTTTGGTTTTTAAGGTGATTGCAGTCAACAGTTTCTAGGCATTCCCAGATAAAGTGTGAATTTACAATCATTAGTAAACAAAGACTCTTGATATGGTTATTGGAAGGCAGTGCAGTGCATGGTTCTTGTTTTCTCCCCAAACTGTTTTCTTAAGCTCGGTGTGACCTGGACTTTGTGGTGGGAGGGAAGGGTGTGTTTTCATCTTAGTAGGGAAAAAGAAAATCTTAATGTCTGCTGTAAACAGTAGTGCCAAACTAGACTTATTGCTTTGGACAGGATCTGTGAGAGTGCCTAAATCATCTCCAGACTATTTTCCAGATAACTCTTGTCTCATGTAAAGGAAGGCACAAGCTCTCAGTGCAGAAGGATCAGCAGCCTGTGTCAGACTGTTGTCACCTTCTGTTTGACAGTCTTTGAAGCAGAATTTTCTCTTTTTCTTAAATTCTAAGAAGCTATATCCAAAGTCTTGACAAGTCAGAAGCTGCCAAATCAGCTTTGAGCAATATCTCTCTATATAACCTTTAACAGCAGCATATGGAATAACCTTCTTTATTCCTTTGCCAGATTTGGTTTTCTTTCTGAAATGTCTATTTGTGTCATTAGGCTTAATGTGAACATCAACATTAGCCACGTGTTTAAGATTGTTTAGGAGGGTGGCAAAAGAAGCTTAAATTAGGACACTTCATAGAGCAGAATCAGTGTAAATTTGAATTGTCCTTCTAGTGCCCTTGATTAAAGACCATGTGTAGAATGAAGAATCTCCTTAAAGAGCTTTACTAAGTGCTGAGGAGTTGAGGTGCAGTTGCTTTTGGGCGTTTCTAACATCAAATACTGTTTCAGCTTGAGGAAAAAATCTTTGAGCTTCTTTTCTTGCCGTGCTCTGGTTGCTGCTGGATTTTGTTTTTAATGCTGCTCTTGCTTAGCACTCTTAGTGAGGAAAAAGGTGCCTGGGAAGACAAACTTGGTTCCCTACAAGCAAGCTGAGCTTTGTGCTGGGGTGTGGGGTGGTGATGGTGTAAATATATCAATAGTAGTAAGTAGGACACCTCACTTCCCACTTCACAATCTTCCTGTCCGTTCCCTTCCCCCCAAAAAAGGAAAAAGGCAGGGGGAGAGAGAAAATATATGTGGGTAGGTTGGGATAGAGATAGGGATATGGGATTAATGCTCTTCTGTGGCTCTATGAAATATTGGGGGTTCATGCTCCTCATTACCCTTGTTGCCTGCTCCATTTAACTGATCTTGCTGACAGTGGTTCTTTTATAGCTTTCTCGTTTCCCACGCTGGGAAGGATGGTCTTCTGTGCAGGTGATAGCAGTGCTGGCACTGTGCTCTCCGCAGGGCCAAGCGTAAAGCAGCTTCTTTAGGTGGGAAAGGGAAAGTTTTGCTCGGGGCTGCAGGGTGATGCTATCTGCTGGAGGAATGTAGCTCACCTAGTGGGCCTCATGCAGTTGCCAGATGCAGAGCTGTATCTCAAGGCATTGCTTTGTAGTCCTTCCAGCTCTCCAGCTCTGAATATTTACCTTGCATATGTGACACAGCAAACACTCCAAAACCCTCTCCCAGAAAGACACATCTCCCTGGAGCTGGGGAATGTGCTGGATGGCAGCTTGGATGCAAAGCTCCAGGTCACCCTGCTGTCTTGGGGTGACCACAAGCACTTGGTCACATTTGAATATGGCTTCTTCACTTGACATACATTTTTTTCAGTAGAATGTCTGGATTTAAATTATTTGATTTGCTTATGCTAAATGCAGGTTTATTATAGGCAGAGCATATTTAACAGTGGACATGCCCTTTGCTAGGCACTGCTGCGTAGTTACAGGCAAAAAACCAACTGCTGTTTAAAAACATTTTTTTAATGAAGTTATAGTAGAAACTCTGGAATAATATGTGGCTGACTTTGTGTGGACTGAATCTATTAAATACTTAGGAGTTTTGCTATGAAAGCATAGCCCATGGTGTTCCAGATCTTTCTCTTGTTCAAATTGCAACCTGACTTTTACGGTTTCTTGCAGGCCAGCCCTCCAGATCTCTATATTGAAAGATTTAACATAGCTCTTGGACAGTATATGGGAGCATTGCAGAGCATTGTGCCTCTTTTCATATATATGGTAAGTTTTAGAAAATTCTTTTTAAGTAAAGTGTGTCCATACACAAGATGTTAAAATGAAAGTAAAAAGAGTAAAATGCAACTATAACTATTCTTCCTGAAGGACCTTATTAATGCCTGACGTTGCTGCTTATGTAAGAGTTATTAATGTGTGGGGAAAGGAAGATAAATCAGTGCCTTTAAACTAACTTAAAATTGTTTTTCTCTTGTATTTCTTTCATGGGAGGGGGGAAGGCTTTTTATTTTGATTGAAAAAGTTCCTTACAGATGGTTAGGTCATTATTTATATCTTTTTGAACAGAGATAGCTAATTAGCTTGTTATTTGTTGGCTGGATAGTTTGGGTAGGTTAGAGCTGATCCTTTATTACTCTAAATTGCACTGATTTAAACAAGACAGGTCCTACTAGTCTGTTGTTCAGACAGAAAATGTACTATATTGTCTATGGGAAATGTCTGCGCACGCTTAAGTGACAATCGGGAGCATTGGGTGGATGAGGGAAAATTTGTTTTCTTAGCTCTATCAGGGCTGGCAGAAGCCAGAAAACACTGGCTATAACTGTCTGTCCTGCCGATTTTGGAATTAAGGAGTTTTCCATATATCAGGAGTTTATTATCTACATAGTTTTTGTCAACACACCAAGATTTTTTTTTTTTTTTTTTTTTTGGGTAATGATTAACGTAGGTTTGGGTTATCACCTTCTTAGGATTGACATTTGCCTTGGCATTGTTCATAAATAAAGAATAATGAAAATATTTGTTCATACAGCACCTTAAAAAAAAGACTTTGGGTTAAATAGCTATTAAATTTTTGAATTTATTTCGTTGGTAAATTCTAAGAACTTAGAAAACAATATCTCTGCAAAATGTGACCTGTGTTTTGGCAGATGTACCCAAACCCAAGTAATTTGGTATGGTGTTGGTGTACAGTGTAATCATGTAGATTTCTTACTGTAAAAGAAAAAAAATAGCTTTTTACTTGAACTGTGTGCTACCCTGTAATCGGCTCTTTATCTAGTTAATATAGAATGGAATCCGATTGCCACATTTTTTTCCATGTTTCTCATCTTGAAATGCCAGGGAAGAGTAGGAAGAGGCTTTTATTTCCTGCATTCAAATATTTGTTTTTGGCTGCTAGTCATTTGTCCACCTCTAGGTACTTGACTTGTTTGTGCAGGCAGATGTTTAGGTGATCTCA
>JAWLRI010000097.1:969814-1005509 GCA_034781795.1 Crypturellus tataupa | reverse complement strand
ATCCGTGATTGTCGGATCATTTTGATGCTGGAGAGTGGACTCCAGTTATGACATGTCTCAGAGGAACCTTCTCCAGGAATCCTACCCCTTTTCTTATGAGTGTGTGATACCTGCTTTGTTAATTTGCTTCCTGGTCAAAGAGAAGATTATTGAAGCTTAATTTATCTCAATCAGTAATCATACCCTCTTACTAGATATAAACTTATTGTTTGCCTTAGCAAATATACTTCAAAGCATTCCTTTCTTCCATGTGAGGAGAAGGTTTAAAATAACTGTTGCATTTTTCTAAAATTTTGTATTTAAAACCATCTGAGCATTCTGCTCAGAACTACTTAAACAATTGCTACAAACCCAGTTCTCTGACTTTGCTTGGTCTTTTCTGGGTCTCTTACTGTCAGCCTAGAAGGCAGCTGTCTAGTTGCATTTGGTGTAGTGGAATTAGATCTGTTGGGCTATCTGTTCTTCTGTAGCTGTAGGTTTGCTGAGGGGTGCTGCAGTCCTTGGGTTTGTTGAGTTCCGCGAGGTCGTAACTGAGGTTATCTGCATGGATTTGTTGGCATCAAGGTGAAATCCATTTTGCTATGCCTCACAAGGAGGACAATAAAAAATCTGAATCTAGATGTAAAAAACTGCTTTTAAGAGTCAAATATTTGTTCTGCTTTTAAGAGTTGGGTTCTGAGGTCTAGAGAGATGCTGAGAATGGTGCCCAGAGTCTTTGTATTTTAGCCTTATTTATGTTTAAAAGGTGTGGATAATTACTGACATGAAATAATAGCATTTAATACTTTGTTTTGCTGTGGCAAATGGCTACAGAAGTGAAAGACTTCAAAGAAACACAATTGCATAGCTCTAGTGCCAATAATGAAATGATTCCCTTTTGGTGGGAAAGCTCTTGACAAAAAAGACATATGGTCTTCTTTTTCTTTTTTTTTTTTTCCCCAAGATGTGTAATTCAGTATCCTAAAAGTTATTTTAACTAGACCAAAGGTACTAATACTTTTCAGAGTATAATTTTTATACCAAAAAAAAGACACTTTTACATGTTTATTTTTGTTACTTTCACTCTTCTTGTAGAATGGGTACAGATGGCACCAGCTTTATTTTCAAAATTCATCCCGAACATTCTACCCCCTGCTGTGGAGTCTGAGCTTCAGGAATATGCTGCTCAAGACCAGAAGCTCCAAAGAGAGCTTATGCAGAATGGATTTACAAGGTAATAATTATTAACCCTCAACAGTCGTTGTCCTGGACAAGGATGAAAGTGTAAAAGTGGATACCCTAAAAATATTATGAAATACTGAGTTAGTCAAAAATATGCAAAACTCAGTATCTGAAATTTGCCTTAATTACTCCCTACAAACTAGTCAAATAGTAATGAGATGCATAAAAGGTAAACAGGTTTTCATGAATCACAGTTTGCGCCTCCTTGTGTTTTGACTGAATTTTTAAAGCACAATCATTCTTTCAGCCTTGTACCTAGTTCATTTATTTTTTTATAAACCAATAGTTTGGTATTTTTTAAAATTATGTTTTTGAAAATGATACTTGATTGCTTCTCCCCATCTCCAGGCTATTTAAAACAGTGCAGTCAGTTGTACTGTTTTAATTTTATTATTTTTAGTATTTTAAATGGGCATTTCATTTCTTATTGAATCTTGAACTGGAATAGATGAACAAACAGAGAGCAGAAAATGTTATTTAGCTATGGTGTTTGCGTAGGACTATGCCTTTCACTGAACTGTTTGGGTAGAAGCACAGAACAGAACAGTGAGAACCAGGTCCTGCAGTTTGAGCACTCACCTAATAGGGGTCTGGGAAATGTTAAACCTGCTGCTGGCTTTCATGCTCTACCTTCACCTAGGAGTCACGTCTACAAATCCCGGTAAATGAGTGAGCTTCAAAACTGTGGTACTGACCTAAATGAAAATATTCTGTAAACACATCTTTGGTAAAGTAGGAGAAAGCAAGCTGCCTTTGTTCGCTGTCTTTCTGTAGAGAAATCCTTGGTTTGGGACAGGTTTGTATGTGAAGTAAGCCATTAAAAGCCAAGTCATCAGAACTTGGGCTGAGAAGAGCATTT
Organism: Crypturellus tataupa; assembly: GCA_034781795.1. Taxonomy (NCBI): domain Eukaryota; kingdom Metazoa; phylum Chordata; class Aves; order Tinamiformes; family Tinamidae; genus Crypturellus; species Crypturellus tataupa. The sequence goes on along the minus strand of JAWLRI010000097.1, from coordinate 1,003,429 downwards.
GGCCTGAGCACCAAGTTAGAGATATTTTGAAACCGAGATACAACCAGTATCTTTCTTCCTGCTGTTTCCTAGGGGTGACCAGTCACGCAAGAGAGCTGGAGAAGAGTTAACTTACAGTAAGTATGAAACCTGTGTTCTGTATTTTATCAGCTCTGGTTCAGTTCACAGCAGTAAGCAAGAAAGCACAGTTTCTGTGCATGTGTTTCTCTAGAAGGTATTTTTTCTTTTGAACTGTTCTGCTTGGTTTTATTGTAAACTCAATCTCCTTTAATGATAGAATAGACCTTGCAGACAGCTTAAAGTGGTAATCTTGGCTTTATTTCTTGACTTTAATGAGGATTGTGCCAGTCCTGCCTGACAACTGTGTAAGCGTGCCAAATAAACAGAGGCTCAGCTGAAACCAGGTGCAGAACAGTCTGCTGAAGTATTCTCACAGCAGTAAGCAGAGCCTCTCTATCAAATTGAGGAGTGTCAAATGGTCACTGGCACACATGGTGCTGCAGAGGTACGGTAATCAGTATTCATGAACAAATTTGGGAGGGAATAATGTGAGCACACGTTGAATGTGAATTTTAAGCCTGCCTTGCAGTGTGCTCTGGGCCTACAAGTAATGATGGAGCTTTGGTTTCAGGGTAGGAAGGGATATCAAGGGCTACATTTCAGCATGCAGCCACCTGGCCGCTGACCTCACTGCTAGGATTTGGGTAATACTGCCCACTTCCCAGGTGCAGAGCCTGCACCTGAGAAGCTACCTCTTAAGGTAGGAGAATACCTTTTAAGGTAGGAGGATATCCTGGTTACTGAGTCTGTGTTGCTTCTGCTTTATTTCAGCACACAGCTGAGGTCTTAAAGAAGGAGCATAGGTGCCCAGAGGCTTTACCTAGCCTGTGCTTAGAAAAGCTTAGAGAGGTTGTGCTGTCCAACTTGGAATGGTCAATTATGTCTAACAGAGCAACCCGAGCTGAGATGCTGAAAGCTGTCATTTGTTTACAAGTTCACAGGCTTGCAAGTTTGAGAGCCTTGCAGCAGGGAAAATCACTTCCAGTTGTAAATGAAGTTTCTTGCTGCTGGTTTAACTGTGAGACTCTTGACTCTATTCCCTAATTCCTCCAGTGTAAACTGGGAGTGGATGAGGAACAGGAAGACGCACACGGAGGAGTGGTGTTTCCATTCCCAGTTGGCTGCACTATTTCAGTTGCCCCTAAGTGTGGTGCAGTCACTCACTGGTTCCTGATGGCCTGGTCATATCTTCTGTGCTGAGTAAATGGCTTGCACAGCAGAAAACCTAGTGCCAGATACACTCTAGAACTGAATTCTGAAAGAAGGTCCTGAGTGCTTTTCAGCAAGTGCCCTTGGGGGTTGGTAATGGTGTCTGTTCTGATGCTGTTAGACTTGGTTTATTTTATTGCATTCTTTCTGGCTGTTTTCCTTTTGCGCTTTAAACAAGGTGCAGCGACTTTATGTCCTACCCTAAAATGTCATACAGCATTATGAGCTCTTTGCTTCAGTCTCAAATAAATGACTGTTTAATTGATGCATCAGCTTCAGTTTACACTGTTAATGTTTTGCAGGAAATGTTTTTAGGAAATTGTGGTGGGGGTTGAGGCTCAAAGGACATGGGGTAGAAATTTAATATGAGAGAATTTCTTCAACTTTTTTATATAATTTCAGATGGCTCATCAGCTTGTGCAAGCTCCAGGGGGTACAGATAGTGAATATACTGGATCAGCTTCTATTCCTAGCCAGAACAGACACTGGAGGAGCACAGGTGGGATCCGGAGCCTCCTTTGGCAACTGCTGATACTTGAGCTCTGACACGAACTATGTCTCGAAGAAGAGTTTTGGACTTTCTTCTTTATATAATAAAATGTCAGTTGCTGCTACAATTGGAATGACTTTGAAAGACGTGATTCCTTGGTCTAGTCTCTCAATCAGTTCTTGCTCTGCGATTTGGTGAGGAATGCACCTTGAAAAACAATCCTTTCAAAGTGGAGATGGGTAGCCGAAATCAGCAGCTTCCAAAAGTGTTAGAATGGAAGAATCTTTTTTGCACTCTTTTCTTAATATTAAGGACATTCTTAAAACTAGTTAACACATCAGTGTATTAGTTTTTAAACTTTAAGGTATTTTCTGGAGCTTTTACTTAATAAGAATAAAGTTTCATTATTTTGCAGTATTTGTTCATTAGTATGAAAATGATGTCACCTTTTAAGAGTTGGTCCCATATAAAGTATTTCTGTCAGGGAGTTTTAAATTTCAAATTTTCTTTTATCTGTTTCTTTTTTGTAACTTTCTCTGTTTTAAAATCTGTTTTCCTGTATGTTTGTACTCTGTGCCTTCAGCTCGTGCACTTTGCTACTTTATAGACCATATTTTGTTATTGCAAAATATGTTCCTGAGGGAAAATTCTGATGTGAACGAACATGCTGCAAAGTTGCACTTTCTCTTGCATCAATAGGAGACATTTAGGAAGGAAAGATGAAAAGTTGAATTTGCCACTGTCGCTATTAGTGACTTGGTAGTTTGTCTCTCTTTATTTTTCATGTGTGTTGGTGTCCAGTGCTGGGGCCAGCCCTTGCACAGTCCCCCTTGTTACCCTTTCATTGGCTTCCATATTTGCAATAGATGGAGATGTGAATTCCCGACCGAATGAAATGCTTGATACCACGTTGCACAGAAACAACCGTCATGGCCCAGTTTTCCAGGATGGATTGGGTGGCGTTTCCCGGTCTGCAGAGCGTGGAGACGTCAGAGCAGAGCCAGCCCTGGCTGCCAGGGGTGTCCGAGGCTGCTCTGCGGCTCCTGAGCCGCTTCCCTGGTTCAGGGGATGTGACAGGTGACAGCAGATTTGCTCAGTGTGTCACCATGCTGAGCTGGCAGGAGGATGCAATGGAAACAGTGAGTTACAGGTGTCATATAATGCATCCATGTGCACCCAGCACGCACCCTCCTAGAAGTCCTGTGTGAGCTCAGCCACGCAGACCTGAGTCCAGTAGACCTGGACTTGTGGTCTGAATCGTAATGATTAGGACACAGTTTTTAATCAGGACTGTGGCTCATGCAGCTCATCTGTGAGGGGAGAAGCGTGCTTGAAAGAACAGCTTGACTACAGGTTTCTTTTATTAACTGGTGACTATGGATTTATTTTTATCAGCTTTAATTGTAAAGAGAAATTGGTTGGTTCTGTAAGATCTTTCTGAAGTGAAACAGAAGTTTGTCCAGTTTTGTCTTACACAACTGTTATGCCTGTATTAAAAAAAAAAAAAAAAAAAAAACCTTTATGCTTGCAAAATACAGGAAAAAAATAGATGCGGCAGGGACAAAATTTCTTTTTCTTTCTGCTTTGTATCCTGGCTTCATGTAAACAAATTTAATTCTATCAAGTTTCACATCTACCAGTTGGGCAATGCCTTCAGTTTGGAGGGTAGGAGATGAAAAAGAGTTAGTAAATAAGGGGGGATGGCGAGGGGGAAGAGCAGGGGAGGCAAGAATGAAAAGGACAGTGTTGCTATTGACAGACTGCAGTCTGACTGACTTACCTATGTATTTTTTTGCATATTTGCAAAGCCTATTTAATTTTGGGGAAGGTTTTTTTAATTAAACATAAAAATGATTTTTTTTATAATTTTTTTCCTTTGTAGAACAATGTCAGCAATCTAATCTTATACTTAATAGTGGAAAACAAAACCACCCTTCATTTTCAAAAGTGCTTAGTGTTTGCTCCAACTTTGTTACCAGTCAACTTCAGTAGATGCAGAATTGGGCTGAACCTGGGGGGCTTGGAAAATCCAGCTCAAGACAATGGGCAGGTTAATGCTGATAGGGAACAAATACTCATTTGCTATCTTCCATTTTTTAAATTATTTTTGGCTTTAAACAGAAATGAAACCTCTGACAGTGTCCTTAGCTTTATAATAATCCGTGTGCTGAAATGACAATATTCTTGAGTTGAGAATAATGCTGTAACCTAATTTGGTTAAAGTTTATTTACAACTCTGTTACAATTCTAGTTCACGTCCTACAGTGTACAATCTGTCAGCTTTATCGAGTGATCACAATTCTTTCTATTCCTAAAATGATTTTGCTGGTCTCAGTTTGTAAATAATGTGTTGCACTTTTGCCACGTGTTCGAGGCAAGGGTTTTAACATTCACTTTATCCTGCGTTATGTTTGGACATGCACTCCTGGAACGATAACTCCTCAAAAGGTAAAGCCTTCCCATTAGTGTGGCTCACCTGCCCACTCTGAGTAGTGCTCGAGTGCTTCAGTCCTATGTAGCATCGTCACTTGGCCATGGAACAGGCATCTCTTTGTAAAGCACTGTATTATGGTGTAAATTTGGCATTAAAAATTCTGTGTGTTTTGGCATTATTAACATAATGCTGAAATATTGTTTATCTGTCTAAGACTTTATCATTGTGACTGAGCATGAAACAATACAACATAATATACTAACCTATTTGCTCTGTAAACTTGTGTTTTACTGACAGTAAAACTAACTCAGCCAACCTGAACATTGGTACTGTAAAGCCACGACTACACACAGCATGGTTCTGACTACACTAATTTACCCCGATAACCTGTGGTAAACTTGTTGCACCTGTAGCTTACTCTGTTAAGATTAAGCAGTAAAGTTGGTTATACAATGGGTGTCCTCTTTATGTTGCGTTGATTCTATAGCCAAACTTGCTCCATTAAAATATTTTTAGATGAATTTCCTTTCTTGCTTTTGAAAGTTTAAGTATTTCGACTTACCTTGCTGACTGCCCTGTGTCTGCTGGTTGTCACTGTGTGGCCAGGGTGCTCGCAGTGATGCAGGTTGGGGCATTCCGTGTAAATAAATGCTCGACTCCTGCGCAGTTGCATCTCCTTGATGCCTTTATGCAGCTTTCGAGGAAGCATTTTTAAACGAATACTTTAAAGGGAGAGTTCTTTGATTTCTGTTTGATGGAAGTATGGTCAGCCAGAGTCATCCTTTCTCATCACTTTGAACAGATGCCATGTGTAGTGTCTATACTCTTTTTATTTTCTCTAGATGTGACCATTTCCCTTGTACAGATACATAAGCAAAGCCACAGAAGCGGTGGAGTGCTTGAGAAATCTCTCACATATGCCATGATAAACCCAGTGAAAAGACTGTTCTGTATAACTAAGGAATGAAAAATTGTTGTTTGGATTTTATGTGTCCTCAAAGCGGATCCAGCCGAAAGAAATCAAAGGTGTTTTGATGCCTTCACAGGCACTCGATAGCCAGAGAGCACCGGATCCAGCCTGCAGCATGCAAGTTAAAGCACTTTGGGCTTGTGCTTCTGCCCAGTCATCTCCCTTCTCCCGTTTGCCAGTACAGAGCCTGCTGTCCATAATACAAATTAAAATGTTGGACTCTAATTTGTAAGAAGAGGGAACACGTTGCAATACAGCAGAATACAGAGGTGTCAGCATGACTCGGGGGGTCCTGTTTTGGCCTGTTTTGCTGAAAAACTGCTGTATGTTCTCAGGATCAACGTGAAGATGCTGTAAGGAGGAAGTTGTGTGAGAAGTGTGAAGCCGATCAACGCAGTCAGATACAAAGGTGTGTGGAAACCACAGAGCTGTTCTGCTCCTCCTTGTGCCCCCAGCTCCAAGCGTGAGGACTCGTGACGGGGCAGGGCTGCTCAGCAGCCTGATCACATCTCATCTCTTGGGCCTCTTCTGTCATTGAGGAGACGGGAAAGGAGAAGAGCAGATGTGGTGAGCGGTGCTTGTTCCTGCCCTGCATACAGGAATGGGCATGTGCTGGAGACTACTGTAGGTCCCAGTTGCTGCTGAAGGGTGCAATCCTGTGAGTTTCCTCCAAGTAATATTTAATCTTTTGTCTCTGTGTTGAAGAGATAATCTGGAGATAGAACTAAGAATCTTTTCCTTTAGACCTTTTTCTTTTGAAATATGGTTTGTCTGGTAGAGCAGAAGAATATATTCTTCCTGTAGGAGGTTTACCTGTCTCTGATTTTGACTGCTGGTCTCCAGGGCAATCTGATCAAGGCAACCTTGATGCAAGAGGATCAACCATATTGAGGGACTGTGATTAGTACTGCAAGGTTTTATTTCTGGATTTATTCCAGGATAAATAACAATCCCGTTATTTGTAGGCTTGCAAACTAGACAGCAAGTGACCTTTGCAGAGGCTTGCAGCAGATGAGGGCAGTTCAGATGGTCATTCTGTATGGAAGACTTAAGTAGTGTTATGTGCAACAAAACACTTATGCTATAAATAATTGTGATATGGGTCTAACAAGTTCTTTCTATACCTATGGGGAGTGTTAACAGACAAAGTCGTAAGATCTAAATTTCATCTTTATCATTGCTCAGATTGGCTTTGAGAGGGAAGCATAGCAATGTGCGAGAGGAGATCCTGGCTTCTGTCTGAAGACACTGGATTAGCGAAGCAGACTACCTGCTTATGGGCTCAGTTAGAAGCTCCCTGACAAAGTCCTCTGCGCTGCACCAGAGCGGGTGGAAGGATTAAATTCATTTCGTTCTACTTGAACGACTGGTTTAAGGGGATTCCAGAATTTTATATGAGTATCCATTAATTCCTTCTGGCATTCTCTCCATCTGTCCCCAGGATGTGCCAGATTGACTTGGTTAATGTTTCTGATCTCCTGCCAAGTGATTTAATTATCACAAAACAGAAAGGTTGATTTCTCTAGTGATGGCATCAAAACGAAAGTGATAATATTACTTATTGTCTCTTTAGTGTTGCTTTTCAACTAATCAATCCTTAAGACAAACTGTTGTCAGTTTGGAGGTGACCGAGGTTATCACTAGTGTCACTGTTATCAGACAACAGGTAATTTATTTGTTAACTCTGTTTGCACACAAATGAAAATCTCAGTAGATGTTACCTTCAGGATAAGTGTTATCTGCTCCAGGTTCAACAAGACAAGTAGGGCTTTGAGTTTACTACCGGAGAGCTGATGTAGTGTCTGGAAAGTAAATACTCTGTCAGATGACAGATATATATACCAAAATATATACATAAATATCCAAAATATATACATTCTTCCATGGACTAGCTAATATACTGCAAATTCACATCATCGCCTTGTTCTCCATTGCACTAGTTACCTCTGTGAAAACATTAGTGTAGTTTGCCATGGCAATAAGAAAAGACAAATTCAACACTGGAATTGTAAGGGGAAAATATCTAGTTTTGCATCTAAATCACATGTTCCTGTGCCGCATGTGCCTTGGCAATGACATAGACCTCATATTTGTAATGGGTCAGGGCATAGGTGTTAGCAATGCTTGTTTATTAAGGTGTCTAACTTTCCTACTGTGTGGCACTTGACTATATACAGAATTTAAATTGTATATATGTTATATAGAGAGAGCGTTCTGAGGTCTCTGTGTTCCAGTGTGGGCTGCTGCTGCTTGGAGCCTTCTCAGCAAGAGCTGGAAGCAGAACTCGCCAGGCAGGACTTGTTTTACCTGCGCAAGGGTAGAAGGAAAACAGGCCTGTGTGGTTCCCCTTTACGTGTACGTTGTGGCTATGTACGCACAGGTATCTGCAGTTGCTTGTGTAACGCAGATAGCTCCAAGTAGGTGATCTCGACTACTGCAAGCCCGAAGTTCCCTTTAAACTGCATGCATAAAGCTGTGCTGTGTGCAGGGACCACATGAGTGTTTTCCTGGTACATCTCCGTAATAGCCACAATTGCCTCTGCTGCTGCTGTGTTGTCGTAATGGAGACATTTCAGTCTTTCAGCATCAGTGCTGAGCTATTAAACCATTAGCTTTGAAATAAGGAGATGCATCATACCTGGTCATTATCTACTTATACGTAAGCTCATTATCCTATTTATTCCCTTAATTACAGCGTCTGATAATGTGTTTAGTGGTGATGTGCTTTCCAGTGCTCCAGTCTCCTTCAGAGGATGTCGTGGTTGTGCAGTGCAGATAAGCTGGAGGAAGAAGCCTGGGAAGCATATGGAATTGCTCCTGCACACCTCTGCTCCATGCTGCCTGCCAAAGATGTGTTTGGAATCGCAATACCAGGCACAAAATCATTGATGTAAATCCTTCACCTGACTCGCATTATGGCACAATAATCTGTTTCATTCTAGGGTTTTTTTTTCCCTTATAATTCCCAGCGTTGAATTTGTCTTTTCTTAATTGCCATGGAAAACTGCACTAACGTTTTCACAGAGATAATTAGTACAATCCGCAAATCTTAATTGTGGATAATAGTAACTCGGAGTTCCTCCTTGTGTAAGTAAAATTAGGACTGTGTTTTCCCAGTGCATCGCTTTATCAAAGTAGACATAAGTAATATCGGTTTCTTGCCTTGTTGCTTAGAGTAATGGAATTCTTTGCAGTCATTTTTCATCTTGCCTTGGTGGTTTAGCATGTGAACTTTGCATGTCTCTGCTCACCTCATTTTTGTGAATATGGCAATTAAAGCCATCCTTAGCACAGACCTCTCTGAGATTTCTGTTCTCTCCCTGTGAGAACTGTCAACTTTCTCCTCCTTATAATTTTTAAATGGCGTTTTCATTTTCCCATATTGAGAACCTTCCCTGTTGTCTCTCAGTAGCTTCTTTTCTTTAAAAGTTTTTAACAAGGGACCTTACTAAATACCTTGTGGAAGTATTAGTAGATTGGAGCGAAAGCAAACATTTTGCCATATATTCTTTGAATAAATTGCCTTACTATAACTCAATCACATGTGACATAGGAAGCCATAAATCCATGCTGTAAACACTAAAATAAGCCGTTGTTACTCATATTTTGTAGTGTGCTGTTTTAGCACGTGGGTGTAACTGGATGGACTCAAGCATCAAACTCTTATCGCAAATAACAAAAATCCAAGTGGGATTTTGTGACAGCACACTCCAGTCTTGCAGGTGAATTGGGAATTCTCCAGATTCCTTCAAGTAAAAGGAAACACACAAGATTTCTGGCAAGAAAATATTTCGTTTTGTTTAGCAAAGAGATTCTGCAGTGAAAATTGCACTTTCTATACTGCAAATTCTCTAAAACCAAACAAACTGATCATCAGCCACTGCAGGATTTGCCTGTATTAGGACAAGAAAGAGCTTGTAATTTCCCTGCTTTCCAAAACAGCCTCTCACCTTCCAAGACCCTCTTTCTCCCTGAAGATCCAGACAGAATGAAGGTGCTTGAGCAGAGAGAGTCAAGCAGTAATTCAGCTGGGATTTCACATCTGCACTCGCTGCTGCAGAATGGGTCTTTTTCACCTACAGGGCACGTTGGTGCCTTCTTATTGGAATTGCCTCTCATCCCACTTGGTTTTCTTTGATTTTATATGAAAGTGAACCGCAGTGAGTGATCTGCGTGTTTCAGGAACAGCCTTTGAGGTGTATTTATCAGTGTGTCCCTCCTGAAACATGCCATCCGTGGGCTCTTTTGGAGTAAAACAAAAATATTGGATTCTGGAAGTTGTGCGGGATGAGTATGACTGCCCTGGGATCCTCCATACAGCTAAGGAGGGACTGGGGGAGCTGTGGTAGACAGGGCCGTGACAGATACACCGTATTGCAGCAAGGTTTTAAATTAAAGGTCTAATGATAGTGTGGGGATAGCCCAGGGCCAACCTCTTGGATTAGTCGCTCTTTTGCCTAACAAGCAGGACACAAAGTTGGGCTTTTCCTTTGCTCTTACCTGCGTGAGCTCCCTTGAGCTTTGGGAAAGAATCCAGTAAAAAGCTGAGTTGGGCAAGCGACAAAAACAGTTTTCTGCCAGAATAGCCGTGTTTATTCAAGGATTTCTGACTGGCAGAGCTTAGCTAGGGCTAGCACAGTTTCTTCCACGTGTTCCTAAATGTTTTAGGTATGAGCAGGGAAAAATGGTGCTGAACAGGGCAGGATTCCCCAAGGTTTGTGTCGGTGCTGCTGCAGATCGAGCATGCGCCGTGCTCTGGAGTTGGTCTTTATCGGTACCTCCAAATGGTGCTTCCATTTAGTAATTCCCAGGGTAGAACAAACCCTTCCTAAATTGCTTTAGCTCCTTTGCAGCAAGACTTTGCTTATGTTGAAGTTTTCTCAAGAGCTTTAATGATTTTTTAGGTCAAAGCATCCTGCAAAATAGTGTGTTTAAAGTTAGCTTACCCTGCAACTAACTTGACTCTGCATCCTTAGACTGAATTATTCTAAGCTTACTTCAATCTGGTGAATTCCTTTTGTTGTGGATAAACAAATGATTTGGCCATGTTTAAATTGGTCTATTTTTCTCCATGATTTACATGTGCAGAGGAAAAGAACACAGATCAGGAGGCTTTTAATTGAGCCTTGCCTTATTTTCATATTGCTTGAAGTAAGGCTAGGAATGGGCATCAAAGGGCAATTAGTGATATTCCTCGAGAAGAAGTAATTCTTCTTTTGGTTAGATTTTTAAAAAGGGGTGCATTCCTACATATTAATGTATACTAATTACTATTTTGTGAAGAACTTTCAGATCTTGGTAAATATAGTAATTTAAAAATAGAACAGAAAGGAGGGAGCACTTTTTCAGAAGAATTTCCCTTTGATCACGTTGCTTGTGCTCTCTGTGTGCCTTTACTAGGTGCAATTTCATCATGTTTTAGCACGTTCAATGTATTGCCTGAATCATGTCTGAAATTTGCAGCTGAAGTTTGCTTCAGATTTTGTTTTTTTTCGGGTAGATTTCCATTCTTTTCTCGTTTCAAAAGAGCCTTTACATTATGTCAAAGCTACCGGCACCTTTCCTCCCTGATCTGCTCTCGCTGGCTGCAGTTTGAGCCTCGTGAGGCTGCGGTTGTCAGAACATCTTTAATGTCTTCAATGTGGCAATCACTTAGCAGTGCTGCACTTCAGTTCTGCCTAATAGTGGTGCATTGTAGAAAATATGAAAATATTGGCAGCTCCGTGTTCCAAAACAGATTGAAATCTTAGATATTTCCAGTGTCAACATAATGGCTTTGTCAGGAACGGGGGAATTAATTTAAATACATTTAAATTTTCTCCCAGCAATCTTAGTCTGCTACTCTTTAAACGTTACTATGCTGTCAGTCAAGTGCTCTGACTTGTGAGTTCCTACAATATATTAATTTCTTCCACTGTCACCTTTATATACTTTACTCCCATATGCATGAAAATGGCATAATTTATAGGTGTTTCCTTTATTTTGATTGTATCTGTGACTGTGGGCGCCCTTTGGCCTGTTCCTCTCTTCCTGACAGCAAATGTGGAGCTGCTGAAGAACAAATAGGAAAAACGCACCATTGATTTATAAATTGGTGCTGGATTATTGGGGCTGGAGAGGCAAACATTATCAAATCTTGTCAGGCCTCTGAATGCTGGGAGAGATGGATTTCCTTGTCAGACAACGGAGCTGCCTGGCCTAGGGGAAAATACAGTGCAAGCTGCAGCTTTGAAGGGGAACGTAATGTAGCAGCAAACGCTGTTAAGGGGCGTCTGATCTAATGGAGAGGTGGCATGGAGGGAGCAGGGTCCTGCAGGACACGTGGAGCACACGGGGAGCCCTGCTCTGGCCGGCGCTGTGCTCCGTCATTGACAATAATCCCCATCCCGGGCCAGGGGGGAAGATTTGCTGCTCTGAGCCCGGAGAGCAGCAGAGCTCCTGGTGCTGGTGCTGGTTTTGCAGCAGAAAGGCAGAAGGGAGACACCGTGCCCACGTCTGGGGCTGTTTGTCCGTCCTCTTGCCAAGTTTCTGCTCCCTGTGAGTATACGCGTAGAGACCGAGCGAGCCTGGGGAAGGCAAGAAAACCAGCTCTTTGGAAGACCTTTTTTCTTGGAAGCTCAACAGCAAATTGGGATGTTTTGGTAAGATGTCGGCACCCTTAATGTAGGCAATGCAGCCCACAGAGCTAAGTCATAGAAATTGTTAGTAGTCCAGGGACCACGTGAAGATTGAAAGGTGGCTGTTACTCTCTATGCCAAAGAAATACCTTTGTGGGGGAAAAATGACAAAGACTTTGATAAATAACTTTATTTCTTAGCATCATGGGGAGAGAGGTAGGTTTTTTTCTACTTATAAGATCTTCTGTTTTGCTTAAAGTCAGATTTTGCTTGGTATAACTCATTGAACTCCACAAAGTACAAGTATTTCCTGACATCAAAATTAATGTTAATATTAGAGTAATGCAATTTTATGAACAATTTAAAAAAAAGTGTTCAGCAGTTATATTTATGACAAAATTGTAGTTCTGAAAAGGAATCTATCTCTGCTTTTCCGCACAGCCCATGACAGCCCTTTGCACAATAATTCCATAAACCTTTCCAGAATAAGGCACGTGTGGTCTTTGAAATGATTAGTTACCTGCTGTGAAGGCCACCAGACTGCTGAAGGTGTTGGAGAATCGCATTAATCACGACCCGTGCGTTAAGGTCCTGCTCACTTATCAGCTGTTGTGCATGGACATTCGCATGTAGCTTGTCCTGGGTGAAATGCCAGACCTTTCCATGGATCTGAGAGGTGAATCCACAGAATTTATAAACCAGCATGTTCCTCAGTAAATTTTTGGAGAGAAATTACAGTGTGGTAGGAGGATGTGGGAGGGAAGATGCCTTCACTTCTTGGGCCCGTGACCCGTGTCTTGGGTCATCCTTAGGGACCTCAGTGTATTATAAATAAAAGCAGTGCTTTTTATTCACGGTCCTTTCTGTAAGCTTGCAACTGATACTATAAGTGATGATATCAACACGTTTTTTTAGCCCAAAGTGGGTTGGTTCAGGAACAAACCAGCAGAGAAAGAACCCACTCTCCTTCCCCAAAGCTTTCCCCAGAGAATGGATACTAAAGTCAACTTAAGACCCCCTTAATGGCTGAAAAATCACCTCCTCAGGCTCCTTTAGACATTTTTCCACTTTGTGCAATCAAGAACATCATCATTATTCTTAAGAGATGCTTAAGAGTTGTTGAGCTCTGCTATGATGCAGGCAGTGTGGAATCGTTGGCTGCTGCTGCAGTGCCTCATTGCAACCACTGCCTGCACCAGCTGTAAAGTGATTCACAGCAATGAGGACATCGCTGGATATCCCTGCTCAGCTGAAGAGTTTTGGTTCTTTTCTCTACAAGACTTTTCAAGTATGTGTTTTTTTTCACAGACTCTTCAAACTTCAAAATTGTCTAGCAGATCCTGAGGAATCGAACTCAGAAGACAGTATTTCATTTAAGTGATTTGTTTTTGTTAAAGCCACGTAAATATGCTAGTAAATAGTCAGCTATTTTGAGTTCGTTTAACCATCTCTCTGCTCACATTGCTACCCTGTGGGGAAAGGAAGGTGTAAAATGACTTGCTGTAGTCTCCTAGCCTCAATAAACTTAATGTTCTGGATTGATGAATAATAGTGCCAAGGGGACTCATCTTCTTGATTTGCATCCAGAAATACCTAGGACCTAGAGTAGAGTCCAGCACATATCTGACATGATGTTTGTATTTGTCTGTTTTTTAACTAAATTTCTGAAATCAAGAGGAAAAGCATTATAAGAAAAAAACATTACATTTTGTAATGGAAAACCATTACAACATTATTTTTAGTTAATGTATAACTCTATTTTAGACGTATAGCTATGATGTTCTATAAATAAAGGCGGTTGAGTATCATTATTTGCTTGATCAAAGGCAAGTTGAACACTTGAACGAAAATACAGCATGGTTTCCCCTTCTATTGAGCAATGGCCAAATTTGTACCCAGACTGACAGCTTAAATAAGCATAATGGGTAACCAAAGGCCATTAAATTCTTGATGACTCAGAAACATACTGGTTTGCTTTAGAGATTTTACAATGAACAGTCATTTGGTAACTTCCATAAACTGTCTTTGAAGCAAACACCCTTCCAGTCCAGCGCGCCTGATTTTGTAGTGCTGACTGTGAATTCTCCCTCTCTGTTTTGGCCTTTATTTGCTATTAACAAATTTCCTGGTCCCATGCCTCTTATTAAGGCCTTCTCGAAAAGAGTGACACAAATTACTGCTAGTTTCGCATTGGCTGCGGCTTCTCCTTTCATTAGTAAATGCCACAAAAGTGGTGCTTGCCTTCATTAACTGCGCTCTCCTCCTTGTTTGGAAAGGCTTGCAGGGCTCACGGCCCTTCTCAGCTTGCTCTGCGCTCAGTAATGAGGCGTCAGGCTAATGAGACCGTTGCCATTACAATTACCAGCTTATTAAATTCTAATTAAGGGCCCAATTCTGCCAGGTGCTCAGCGCTGCTCGTAAGTGGCTGGGTTTCTGCGTGCGCCCGCTTTTTGATCTCTATTTGAAAGCGTTGTGAGAAAAGAGTATTATTGAGGCTCGCTGCTCGTGTGTGACGAGGTCTATGGTGTGTTTCTGCGGCAATAAGGTAATTGACCCTAATGATTCTGTTGATGTGGAATGGTCAGAGCTGCCTTTCCTTCCTCTGAGAAGCCTAACATCAGTGTCGCTGTTAAATGGGCTGTGATTCACACTGTGGGGACCGCATGCTGCTGAAACACAGGATTTCCTATATAACAATCGGGGCGGATTGCTTTCAGCGTGTTCACGCACTGGTGAAATGAGTTTGCAACTTCGTTGCTCATCACTGCCAATTAAATGCAGGTTCTGCGTTAGTAAGATGTGCTTTGTTATGAATAAACAACTCAGCTCTGTCCTCTAGAGGCTGGAGAATTCAGAAAGTGCAGTATCTCTTTTAGAGTGTAATTTCTAAATGACCTTCTACTGCCTGATCTCTCCTCTGCTCAAGCTGAGCAGTGTGGATGCAATAGCAGAGCACTTTGCAGAAGTGCATTAGGGAGAATATCTGGCGTCTCTCCATTTTTTTCCTATTGCTTCTGCCAGGGAAGGTTGTGTGCAGCGAGGCGCCGTGTGGAGGGGAGGTTTTGAGTTTGCTTCTGCCATTCTGGGCAGTTCTGCCGTTCGTGGTAGTGGAGGCGAATGAGTCCCTAGAGCTCCTCAAGCAGGAGCTGCAGCAGCCCCTTAGCTCCGGCTGCTCGTGAGGGCTGCTCGCCAGGACAGGGAGGCAGAGTTGCCCTACCCAGAGCCTTTCTTGCACCCTGATTTATACTGCGCCATTCCCCTCTACATCCCGGCAATCCCGGCTTCCTGCTCGCTGCGGTGCAGAGCCAAGACCCTCCCTGCGAGCCTGCACGAATGCGGAATGAACAAGGCCTCGTACTGTAGACAGGAGCACAGGAACAGTCTTGTCCCATTTGGACTTAGACTGGGATCATCATCTGTGTCTTTAAGTTAATACCTGTGGTTTTTAGTGCTCTGTCTTCTCAATGTGGGATCCTCTGCATTTCTAAAGCTGAACGCAAACAGGGCTCCCATGAATCTATTGCTTCAAAATGCTCCCCTTATTGCTTTTGAAAAATTAATGAAATGGAGCTTATTTTTTCGTCTCGTTTTTTCAGGCTCAAAGTTGTGGGTTTCTGCCATGATGTTGTGTTACGAATGAAAGCTAATTCCCTGCGCTTGAACTTCAACTCTCTTATTTACGTTGCTCTCCACATCTCCAAAGGACCAATCTGAGGTGCCTGAGATGCCTAGTACCAGCTCTCACTTTAGAGGGTTGTTGGGATCACGTAATGGCTAGTGTTGACATCTGGGTCCTTACTTGCTGAACTGACTGTGAGAACGACACTTTTCTGTCCTATGTGAGTGGCTGAAGTGGATGGTAGATGTAACAACCAAATTGCATTTCTTTTTCGTCTGCTCTCTGGCCCCTCTCAAATATAAAGATTTATTGTAACTTTCATTAGTCCACCCGGTTATTGGGCTTTTCCTTACATATGCTTTATGACCTTTAGAAATTCAGAACTCTTCCTGCTGCTGGTTTCTCAAATTTCCTTTTTTCAAGTCCTGCTGGCTCTGACATCAGCTGGCCCAATGTCGCAGTTAGCAACCTCGCTAATGAGAAACAAGATCCAGCCTGAGTGAGCGTTTTCCCTCCTGGGGACACTAAATTGACCAAAATTCACTACAGAGAGCGGTTACAGCAGCGCTTCAGGTTTGTTCCATCTGGGAAGTTACCATGCAGAATATCTTTAAATTGTTAGAAAAAAATGTGGAGGAAACTGCTTTGCAGTGTGTGAAGAGAAGATGCTGCAAGGACATTTGTACTTCCACGTTTCAGTTTTAAGCTACTGCCTGAACAGCAGTAGCACAAAATTGTGTAAAACAGGTTAAAAACAAACAAAAAACAGTAACAATTCCAGGAATAATACATGCCCTAAAACATGGGCACATGGACTGCCAGTGGAGAGGTGTTGAGCTCCGAATATTCTGCAGATCCAAACACGATTCATAAACAGGGATGTTCTTGTTATGACAAATACCCTTCAAATACCTTTTTTCAATTCCCTCTTCAAATACCCTTTTGAAAACAGAGCAAGGTCCCACTCAAGCGAAATATCACTGGCCCAATAACCATGTTTTTAGAGGACAGTAATTCCTACTTCTTTCCTTCTCCTTCACTTACATTTTGTGCTTTCTACTGCTCTGAAGTACCAAATCTAGTAATGTGTTTAGTAATTAGACCCAACAGCAAAGAACTGTTGGATTTTGAAGCCTCATGCCTCCCAGAGAAGTGGATGTGCTTGTGTTGTTTTGAGAGGGTGCTGAGTCCTGATGCATTAAGGGATGAAGGATGCCTCGTGTCTGTGGGAATTGTGCTTCCAGGGCTGGCTTCAGGGCTTGCTCCCATGCTCTCTCTCACATTTGCATTTGGAGCTGCATCCAGCTGCTTTGCTCTTACTGCCTTTTTCCTAGGCCCCACTGTTGCACTTGTGCCCATGAGCATGGGCTCATCACTAGAGGCAAGGTAAGAGCTCTTCCAATCCTGCGTAAGCAGATGTTCTCCAAGAAGACATTTCTTCAAGAAAATCTTGAGGGCATCATTTTTATTATTAGTGTTTCTTTGCAGAGAGAGTCTTTGCGTCCCCATGAGACCCTGGTTGGGGAACTCCTGCACGTTCTTCCTCCGTTTTTATTTGCACTGCAAGTAACACCTCTGTGGTAAAGAGTTCATAACTGAATTCATTTAGTACTTGAAGAAGTCTCTTCACGTCTGGCGTTTTACACTGTTCAGGTATCCAAATCGCCAAAATGAGCATTCCCAAGCTTTTCCAGCTTTCCAGGTGCTTGACTGCTGCATCTGCAGCATTTTCGTGGGTAGGAGTGCAGCACAGCTCAGGAGCCGCTACTAGAAGAGCCCTCAGATGAAACTGCTGCTCTCTGACTCATCCTGACCTTCCCACCTCTCTGGATCTGCTTTTTTAAAGCAGAAAACAGCAACCGCCCATCTTGCACGCACGCTGTGCGCCTTAATTTGTCAAGAGCAATGCTGGCAGATGATTGATTCGGACTCAATGAAAATGCATGGGTTTGCTATATATATCTTGTAAACAGGCCAGGTCCTGGCCAGGCTGTTTTAATATAGGAAAAAAAAAATTGCAGGTTGGCTGTGGCGATACTTCTGGCATGGCCAATTAGGAAGAGGAAAATGATGAGAGCTGATACTGAATAACAACTTTGAGAAATTTTATGAGACAGATTAAGCCAATTACTATTGGCATAATTGCTATTAGTACCTAATTAAAGTATCACTGTATTTTTATTAGCATGAATGCTCTGTTTAATATCTTTAATGACTAAAATCTGATGCGATTATATGTCACTTCTAATGTCCTTGCTGAGATTGTCAGTAGTTCTTGTCTGATAAATAAATCTTCATGCGGTTATTGAAACTCAGCATACAATTAATTAAAACAAGTCATCCCCATCTAAAACTAAAGAGGCATCTAAAAATGAAAGCTCATCTGAAAAGGCTTTTACCCATGGGACAAGGCATTAGCGACTGAAATGTAACCTCTGCTGGAACAGAAGTTGTCATCCAGCTTGGTTTACATACACGGACTGTGCAAACAGGGTATTTTGACTTTTGTAAATGTTTTGCTTTTAGATGTTGGCATTTTGCTTTGGAAGTTTGAAAACCTTTTTTTTTTTTTTAATTGATAGAATGGACTTCTCAGAATTCATATTTATCTTACTTGGTCACAGTGCAGGGTGAAAGAGCACAGAAACTGAAAATCATTTCCTTCACTCTGAAAAGATCGGTTGGTTGGGTAGTGTTTTAAAATTCGTGGCAGTTATTTTCCACAGAATTTTATATTTTAAAATTGGCATAGGGAGAAGAACTGCTAAAAGCAGAGAAATAGAGTGAAATCAACAGGAGTCCCTCATACTGCACTTAGTGTGTGCAGGAGTATCAATTTTTTCCTGTTAAACATGAATCAAGCCATTAGCCAGGTAGAAATAGCAAAATTGGGCAGTGGGACAGAAGAGCAAATTGTGGGAGCCGGGAGGTGGTGTGATGCCGTTCGTGTGCTTAAAATAAAAGTGGAAAAGGTGGAGAGTGGATGGGAAAGAGCTACAGTGAAGGAAACTGCCTTGTAGTGACTCAAACGCATGTGTTCAATTGATGTGAGAATACTGGATCATATTGATTCCTGGTATTAAAAGGGCTATTTTGTGTATCAATGGAAATAATAGTAAGAAAGAATCATTAGAAGCTGAAGATGGAAAAATTAGGGTCAATCTCTCTATAAGATAAAGCTTTATGGGAGCAGAAGCTGAGAGAGTTGCAGGTTCCCTGCGTCCAGATGTCCCCGTATCTTGACTTGCTCATGGCATCACGGCATTCCCTCAGCAGGGATGTCTGAACTGGAACTATGAGCAGTCTTTGCTCATGAAACAACCTGGAAAACCTCCAGACCAATGCAAATTCAGTGCAGGGCTTGCTTTAATGCTTATATTAAGTCATTGCTCTTTCTAAATGGCCTGCTCCGACCTTGGGTTGTTGCAAGGACAAGATCTGTTTTTGCCAGGCGTGTAGCTACCGAATCCATATTCGCAGGAGCAGGAGAGCAACCAGGTCCTGTCCAGCTGCTGGAATCTCACATCTCGGGGCACCAAAGGGTCAATATTCTGTTTGTGAGGCCTGAGGTGAGGTGCAAACTCATCCTTAGCTCCCTGCAGATCTGCATTCACTCTTAGACCTGCATTTTGTCCTGTTCTTGGCTACGAGATGGTTGGGGAGGACAAGTTCATTTCCCTATGTGGCCCTAGCTCTGCCTCTCTCCCTTTTGGAGAAAAAAGGCAGTAAATTTCAGTAAATTCAACAAATAAATGACTCTATTTAGGCTGAGAAATTGTAAAATAGAGTCTTCTTCGATGAGAGCAATTCAGTGTATGTTTCCCGTATGTACTTGAAAAATAATTGTGATTACATTCATTTATTGTTAGGTGCACTTGTCATTACATAAGGTGTTGACAGCCAACAGTCTGCTGCTAGACTACCTCTACGGTAGGAAACGTTGCAAATAGTTTTAACTAGATCTGGCTGAAGAGTTTCCCACAGATTGAATCGATCTAAGAATGGATGTGAGCTGGGAATTTAATTAATTGTTTCAGTTAAGGGGGGAAAATCATCCATTTCTTATTTAGAAACTCTTATTTTTGCCTTAATTAGAAAAATTGATTTTTCCCTTATTGAAAAATTGATCCAATAACACATGCTAATAATAAGGATTTAAATGACCTTTTCAGACAAACAATTCCATAGGCTGACCCTAAGCAGAATGTTCTTGTCTCAGTGAAAACTTGAAAGAAAATCCTCTAAGTTTGATTTATTTAGAAAAAAAATATTTTCCAAAGTTCATCTCCAAACCTGAAAAATTCGTTATTTATCTAGTTTTAGCCATTATTTGGAAGACAACATTATTTTAGTCTTAACTAAAGCAAATTTATCAGAAGCCCAATTAAAAAAAGTCAACTGTTTATTTTACAGCTACCTTAGGTAACTTTTACATTTCAGATTAATACATGCTAATGCTTTGGTAATGACATGTAGTTTTGTCAAAAGTTACCTTATTGCATGCATTAAAATAGAATCTCTCTATTTTTTTAGACTTTAATGTTAATTGATGAATTTGCCAACATCTTTCAATGACCTTCGTGACTTGAAACTTTACAGAACTTAATTAAAGATGAGATTGAATCAAAGTGAATTTTAAAAACGGCTGGTTTATTATTCCCTATTAAAATTCTCCCAATTACTCAGCTGTCAGCAATGGAGTGGAGTTTATCATTAAGTTATTCACTTAGATAATTAAATGAACTCTCAGCTTTATTTGAAGTGGAGGGAAGTAAGGCAGTGGAGTGCTGCGTGTGACACCTTCATTTCTTGGCAGACTTGTTGGGATTGTTTAATTGTCTCCCCATAGGCCAAAAAGAATCCGTTCGGGTGCTGCTTTTAGTATTTTAACTTGGTAATAGAGTCTGAAAATATGAACTCTCCCCATGGTGTTCAGTTCAGCCTATTTGTGCTGGGCTTCACTGGGAATTGGCTTCAACTGAAATACCCAAGGGTGAACTCTTTGGTTAGCAGGAGCATGGATTGCAAAATCTCATCCCTAATCCATTACGTATTCCCATGTATTTATACAGTAAAACAGTGTTTCCTGTAGCATTGCTGATGAACTGCAGAAAAATGGAAGAATATCTGGAAAAAATCGCTCTGAGCGATGCAGAGCTTCATATGTCGGTACCTGCCTTGCTCTGCTCCAGAGAAGTTTATGACCGGGCTGCATATTCAGATTTTCTTGTGCTGTACTTTGTAATAACTATGTTAAGGAGACCTTTCTCTAGAGTGCATATGATCAACGTTTAGCTGTTAGGATGTGGCTATTCCTAACTGTTTTTTCAAGCCCTGCTGGATTATTATTGAATATACTGAAATGTAAGGAAAGCCTAATCACAGAGCGTACTGACTAATGAGAGAAATAGAAGTATGTGGTGCTAAGACCGGACCTAAGGTTAGTTTATCTGGTAGTGATTTAGCACATTCTTTAAGAAAAGGATGGAGATGAAATAACAAGGTTAGTGCTGAAGGGAACATAATGATGAAAAGTAGCGTTAAAAACCCAAACATGCAGCACTCTGTGCCTCCCAGTCCGGTGAGTCTGTGTGATTGGGTTGTGTGGACACTGAAGGGAAGCACAATCCGGGAGAGGAAGGGGATGACCAAAAGGCCGAAGCAGACCCAAGACCACCAGTGGAAAATCCCATGTATTTAGGATCCCAGAGATTTTAGTTTAATTTATTTGGGGAATTTTTAATGCTTCAAAGCTGTTCCCACTGTGGCATTGTGTGGTGGATGCTTTGGTCTAGTAACCATGCCTGTTCCTGAGGAATTGGCTGATTTTCTACAATTTTCAATAATCTTCATTCTGTTGTAAAACCATCTCAATGAGGGCACATATGGTATCGCCACGCTGTGATATGGGGGAGTCTGTTAAGGAAAGCAGTAGGGTTGAATTCCCAATTTATATCTACACAGTGCACAGAAGTGTGCAGAACACCTGCTATTTCAGGGCTTAAACTTAACTTCTGGATGGAAGTTAAGAATCCCATGATATACAGAATATAACCACAAAGTGAAAACATTCCCTCTGCTCACTGTTAAACCTCTGCTGTTTTGACTGTTATATATGGCTGTAAAGTAGATAGCATGTAATAAATCCTGATGTGTTTATCACAGGGCAATTTCCAAGTTATGTAAGCTCAGTTTTAATTAACAGGACTCATGGAAACAGAAGCTCATAGTTCAGGGCTCTCTTGGGGCTCTAGTGATTAAATGCTCTATCAATTTCATTCTTGAGTAGTTATTCTATTGCATGCGGAAATTCTTTGTTATTGCTTTTCCTTGCTGACTATTTTATTACTCTGTCAGTGAGCACTCTCTGTACCAACAGGGCATAAAAGGAAAGACCTTTAAGTGCAGCCTGATGGATCCAACAGCCCGTTCCTATGGCTGGGTTTCTTCAAGGATTCCTACTGCCTCCCTTCACAAATTCATCCTTTCCTCCTTTAGGCCTTAATGGAATGAAGAAAAAAAGATAAAATGCTCTTTTAATTTATGTTGTAAGCGTACTTCGGTTTGCTCTTTATTGAGGCTTAATTTCTGTTTAAAAAATGCATGTTTACTAAAAATGTGTTTGAGAAACTCTTCTACCCACTCTAAAGCCTCCAAGGAGGTTGATGAAAGGCCGGCAAGGAGGTTGTGTGCCTATGGGTGGCAGTGTTCTTCAGAGATCCCCAACTATATGTTAAACTAATTTATTATTATGTATGCACAGTGATAGATGGTTATAGATGCTATCTGAATTTCTCATTATTAATGTGCATTATTTCTGCCTTAAATATTTTACTCAACAGTTTTACCATGAATCAAGAAAGCTAAGGAAGGGAAGAGATTTGCTTTAGTGTAGTGTCTGAAGTCAGCATAGGAATAGGACAGTTTTAATAAAAAAACAGCAAAGGAAATGAATTAATAAAGATCATGAATGTTTATGAAGGATTAGTTTGCCCAGGAGCTCACAAGAGAAATACATCAGAAATACTGATGTGTTTTTGTATAGCTTGCAGGAAAGAAAAGTGCAAATCTGCCTGTAGACAGCAAATGTCCCAGATCGCGGTCTCTAAAGAAATATGGGTTTGTGCTTGCAGCGCTGCAGTAATATGGAGTATTTGCGTTCCCCTGGAACTCTGCTGCCTTGGCAAGGCAATGTGGACCAGGGTTTAACCTGTCAACAAACAAAACTAAACAAAAAAATAAAGCCTGATTTTGCTCGTTCCTCATCCCCCCTATTTATAAACCTGAGTTGTTTGTGAAATTATTTTAAAAATAAGTATTTCAAAATGGCAATCATTACAGCAGGCATTTAAGCTAATTTCAGCTGTACTTGAAGAGGTTACAGACCTTACTGGGATTTCACCAAACTCCAGGAAAACTGAAAACCAGGTAAAGTTCACAGGGCTTGACATGTTTTTTGTGAGTATTATGTTCTTGATAGTGTCTGTGGAAAATGCAAAGCATCATATGTAGGCAAATAACCAAATAATATTTCTCTAGCCATCTCTTTGCTCTGTAGTGTTCAGGGCACAGCAGTTATTATGCGTAACTAGGCAAAAAAGGCTGTAATTCATTTCTGTGAGGAAAACCGCAGTAAGGCAACATGATGCACAACTGCCATTGGTTATATCGCAAAAGATTAACCAATTATAGAGGTTGTTTACGTAGAAAATGTACATAACAAAACAATGCAAATAGACAAATGTCTTACTGTCCTATTCAGAGAGAATAAGTACCTCAATTAGCCTCTATTGGTTCTCCAAAGAGTGGGCACATGTTTTCATATAATAATATGCATGTACTCCATAGGAACTCCATAAGGATAAGCAAAAGACTTTGCTTGTCTTATTGCAGAATTTCTAGATGCTCGAGTGCTTTGAGAGTGGTGCAGTTTCTCTTTCTTCAGTTCTGCCAGAAACACCAGTGAATTTCTTGTATAAATTTATTGAAAAAGAACTTCAGGTCTTCAAATTTTTCAGTCTGATCTACATGTAACGACCTTGAGAAATGAGAACGTTTTGCTGAAATCTGGTGGTGGAACAGTGGCCCCACTAGCTGTTATGCTAAACTATCACTCCTTGACCCTCAGTAGTGGAGAAGAGCGCAGGTTTTATTTCTGAACAGTCATAAACAACTTACTTTCTATACGGGTCAGGGTTGAATTTCCTCTTTGTTTTCCACAGGGTTTTGCAAAGGAGCCAGTCTCTGAGCAATGACATCAGTAGCGTGCGCATGTGTTTATTTCCTGGTATACGCTGGTAAAACTGATGTTCTTCATTGTCTGCTGCTAGAGAAATTTGTTACAAAACTATTATTCTTAGGAATATTTGTTCCTTTCTGCCGTTACCTGCGGATACGATCTCGGAGTGTTGATTACTTCCCTCAGGAGTGTCCTTGGCCTGCTGGGACGCAGAAATGGAAGCGTGTTCCTTCCTACGATGTGCTGGGTATGCATGAACACACAGAAGAAAAGTGCTCCGTGTGAGAAAAAGGCAGCCCGAAAAGACTCCAATTCTTTTTTTATCATATTTTTGGCTATCTAATATTTGCTGAAGTTAATATCTCACCACTTTTAAAGTCAGAAATGGCAAAGGAAGCTGTTACCAGTTATTTAGGAATATGATGTATTTAACAGTTGATACGGTTTATGGTCTTTCCCTGGTATATGTGCCAGAATTCCTTTTATTTTTTATTTTTAATAGGAACAAACTGGACTTTTTGACACACAGTGAGGTATGTTATAGAAGCATGTGACAGTAAAAAAATCATGTAGTATCTTCTGTGTTTTATTGTAGCTGGTGATCTACCTATTTAAGTCCATTGCCATGGTCAGGAAAACTGTTGGAGTGTGGATTCAGACTATTATATTTTTGCAGCATGGTTACTAAATAGAACTTGTTGGAAACTGGATTTTCTAGTTAATGGACAATCACAAACAAATTGAATGAAATGTGGCTTTTTTTGCAGAACTAAATTTTGAAAACAAATTTCACATACTGTAAACATTTTGAATGATTGGGAGGCTCAGTTATCTTTTGGTATTGAAAAGATTCTTGGAAAATTCTGTATGAGAAAAGTTTCAGAAAGAAAGAGTTAAAATATTCTCTGAATATTGGCTGTTAGCAAATTGAGTCCAAGAAAATTCTATTTATTCTACATATTTGCACATGGAGCATATGCAAGAGCAATTTTTAAACTATGAAACAGACTTATTGTTTTATTGAGGAAAACATTCATATTTATCATGAGAATTGAGTGAGGTTCCTACTGTGTTCCTCTGACTCCTTCCTGTCAGGAGGAATAGAGCTCTTAATTGAAACGACAGCGTTAGACTAGGCAGATTTCTGTTATTTTTAAGGAGTGCTTTAAACATGACAGGGTTTGTATTTCTGATGTGATTTGGAAGAAAAGCACGTAAGCTACTAAATGGTTCCTAGAGGACCAGTTTCAGTGGGATTTTTAAGAATATTTAATGGCCAGTAGCTCCAGCACATCCCATTTACTGCTGAACCAAAGGATGTGTTTTGCTCTGCCATTTGCATAGCTCTTTGTATCCCTTTGAGTGAGAATCAATGTTCATGCTTCTGAAATAGTGTTTTTTTATCACTGTTTATTATCCTTTTTAATTCCAGTCTCTCTTCCTTGCCTCACCTGGAAACACAGACTCTCCTCAGACACAATTCAAGGAATCAATGATATTTTTTTAGAAGATTTTTAAAGTGTCCAAGTTCATTCTGTCCATGGACCTTTCTACATAATCATTGATGTGCTTTTGGGAGTCCTTCTCTTGGTACCAGGTCCTGTTCACACTGCGAAGTGACAGATAGGGACAGGCAGGACCCTCTTTGTGAAGCCACCTCAATGGGTCTGTGGCACAGAACCCCCTGGGCAGGACTAGATAGTGAGACCTGACTTTAAGCACGGCTGGTATCACCAAAGGTCTTAGAGTTATTTCAGAATCCATCAGATGCACCAGACCTAATGTCTGAAATTTATTTTGTTCTTTGGTTTTGCTGTGGTTTCTTTGATAGAGGGAGTTTGGCTTTCATCTCTGCTGCAGAAAATGATCAGGAGGAGGAGGAATGTATCAATGCTATTGTAAAAAATACATCTATAAAAGTATTCACTGGTAAACTGAGCCATTGTGCTGGCAAAAGGGAAAAGTTATCAAATATATTTAGCCCGAATGTGACAATTTCTGGAAATTCTGTGAATGACATCACTAATGAGTCCAGTATGACTCAAATGAGACAGAATTATTGAACATTGACCCTGAAACAGTTTTTAGTGTAGGTGACATTGCTGTTTACCGTTTTTCTTAAAAATTGTAACCTTCCTAAATCAGGAAAGGGCTTCTGCCCTTGTCAGAGTGCTTTTGGCATCCATTCTGACTAAATCTTGGCCAAAATTGCAGCTGCAAGTACAGCCCTTTTAATTTTTCATTAGTAAGCTGCTGTTTTCATGATTGGAATGAGTCACAGTGGTTTCGTATGTTATGAAAGGAGGTAATAAAAACAAATGCCAAAGGGTATTTTTCTGCTGAAAATCACTGAAAATAAGTTTTAGCAGGCTGGTATCCTTCTAAAGAGTATGTGTCACTTGCAGTGTTAGAGAGGGACAGGGCCAGTGTGATATGGGGGTCTGCAGGATGGGAAGGGTAGCACAAGTCTGCTCGTCTTCAAGCTGATTAAAGAAAACTGCAGGAAGGGAAGTGCGTGGATTTAATCTTTATTTCGAGAGGAGGACCAGCAGGATGGGTGAGTTAGTAATTAACAACCTGAGGAGTGAGTCTCTTCGGTTGCTCCCAAGCGTCAGCAAACCCCAACTTTACAAGGCCAAAGAGGGAAATGAATCCCAGAGTAAAGAGACTTCCCTGGAAGGACATTCCCACAAGGACAAAGCCTTCAGGGTGCCCGCAGTGCTAAACATAGAGGGTGAATGATGCTGCTGTGCAGGAAACAGATTTATTTCCCAAGTCAGTCCAGGATTTTAACATTCCTGTTATGCACTCCTTAATCCCAAGGCAAGACTACCACCTGCCAGGAGGAGCATGGATGTAGGAGGAAGTCCTGCAGAAAGGGGGCTGATATGAGGTGTAGGAGTTGAAATGAGTTGAACTGGAGTAAATGAGGATTCAGGGATGACAGGGAAGATGCTCCACAGCTAACGGCTTCCCCTGTTACCTCTTTGGGATGGCAGGTTTAAGGCACAGTCTGGATGCAGTCGGTGACTAAGGACATGTGTTCCATAGGACCAGGAGCAGGACCTGGGCTTGTTGCTTGGGGGTTTCAACTGTTTGGGGGCTTGACCTCTGCAGGACCAGTCTCCTAGTGCCTTATTATCCCTTGTTCTGATGTCTTTTAGTGAGCACTAACAGATATACCTTGAAGTAATGGTGTAAGACTTGCATAAGAGTCCTTGAAACTGGACTACTCCTTGCTCCTTTTTATGTAAACCTGGAGTAATCTTTTTGTGAGTCCAAGGTGATTTTTTTAGTCTGTACTATAACTAAAAGCAGAATACGTTCACATTTATTACCTGGAAAATACAATTAATCTAAAAAGCTAGAGATTTACTTGGGAATTGACTTCAGCACAAATTATTCTTAGCAGAAATAATTATAAGACCCCAACAACATTTTTAAAACTATAATTTAGCTCTTCTGCAGCAATATTTATTACCTCCTCTGTGAGGATCACTGAAGAACAGGTTTCAGGTGAACTTTCAAATATAGCGTGTTTTTATAATTGATATCATGGTTTTGAACTAGATTGTGACCAATCTAATCTGTGCATGCAGACACTAATGTTCATTAGGAGAGCTTATTTTAATCCTCCTTCAACAATCTTGCTCATATACATAATCAAGGAGGGTATAATGAAGCAGCCAACATTTTAGCTTTACCTGTAGCAGAGTTTTGGGATAAGTTTGGTTTAAATTTTTCCATTTTACACCCCAGAGGTGTGTAAAGCCCCTCTAGGGAGAAGGATCAGCAAGTTGCTTTCTGGATGACTGCTGTGAGCAGTGGGGTGGTTATGGTTACTCGATTAGCTACGTTGATGTCCGTCTGAATTCATCTTCATCCCTGAAGGTCTGGGAGAACTTGGAGTTCTACCCTAGAAGATGCAGCTGGACCAATGGTAAACCCTTTGTCTTCATTTGAAAAATATGGAAAACCCACAATAATCCCCTTTACCATGACTCCTTGGGGGGCTGCAGGTATATCTTCTTGCAAGTGTGTTACTGTTCTGACTCTTGATTTAAATGACTCAAAAATGATGCATCTCAGAACAGAGCACTATTTCTCAACAAATCCAAAAGTTCAGAATGTGAAGGATAAATTAGAAATCCTACATAAGTATCACCTTAGCAAAAAAACCTCTTTCATTATTGTGTTATGAAGTTTATTTTATTAAAAAGTGCATCTCTGACCTACACCATTATTAGCACAGCATCTGCGTCTTGGAGAGTGTACATGTGTCGTTGTAATTTGTGCGTCCACAGGTTGAGTGATTACAAAGGGCAGCCTTGAAGACAAAAATCCTTGAGCAAGAAAGATCCTCAGAGAAATATACACTCATGTAAACAGAGCAAAAGGATCTTTCTTAGCTTCAGCTAAGACTAAGAAATTGGCTGCAGAAGATTGATCGGGACAAAAGCCACATGGAGACCAGGAGACCTTGGACTGTAACATTTTTGAAAGCAGTGAGGATTTTAGGTAGAGAAATGAATAGAAATTACTTCTATTTCTTTCACTTTTCTGTTACTTAACTTATGAAAATCCTCCCCCTCTCTGTAGGTTTGATGGGTTTGATGTTTCTGACAGGTCAATGTCCTTTGATCTCTAAGCCGTCTAATACAGCCCAACCACTCAGGATGGGATTGGGATTCTTTTCCTAGATGAATGTGTTTCCTTCTCATGCAGGTTATTATAGCTTTGGAGTTTTGTTTCTCCTCTCTAGCAACTGCTTTGCCTGCAGTGATTTAGCTGTCTCCAGACAAATAGCACTTCAGTCGTTTCGCTGGTTGACTGCTGCACAAATATTAAGCTCTCCAGACATTTTCCATTGCCCTGAATCACTAGAACTGCAGTTTCTAGGAGCCTCTTTGATAATTTCTTGAAGATACTAGAAACCATTATGAATTTAATCTGAAAATACCTTCTGTGATACAGTATCTGTTATAACCGTCTTTATCATATTTATTTTACATAACTCTCATATTTGCATTTGTGGGTGTATCCACACCCACACAAATATTCACACAAATACTAAAACCCGTTGGCAGGAAACATACGCTCATGACGTTAGCTAATGGCCAACTGGGATTTACAACACTTAGAGGTGTAAAAAGTCACTCGAGAGATTTGCGTCAAAAATTGCGTCAAAATAATGTATTGCAAATCAAGTAGAAATCAAAACATTTCATTTGGTCACCTGTCTGTGGCACCGCTCAGAGGATTCTGGGTTTATTCCAGACTGACACAAACATTTATTGCAAAACTGATGGCAGAACAAGCTCTGTAAGAGACTCACTTCGAACGCTTTCTTGCTAGTATGTGTGCTGGAGGTATTTAGAAATGGAAAGCTGGGATGCAGGGATATATTATTTCCAAGTTATAATATCCCTGTGAAGGGTTTTTTCCCAGGGATCTGGCAAATTCCATAGTAGGAGAGAATCTGAGGACCTCTTAGCTAAGAGGCATCACCATCAGTAGCACTGGGTTTCTCTGGCTGTGAAATCATTGGAAAACAACAGTGTGTACCTGGGGGGATGAATACCCTAGTGACTGCAGCCTCCCTTTTGTTCTTTGGAGTAAAAAGTTCTATGGAGATATTTCATGGAGATTTCCTGTGGAATCCATTCCCTTGGGGCAGTGGAAGGAAGACAGAGAACAAGCAAGCTGAGAAAAAGGGTAAAAGATGGCAGAGATCTTGCTTTTTCCCCACTCTTCTAGTATGGTGATGTTTCCATTACCAAATGGAACCTCAGTGGGGAAATGCTAATAGAATTAAGGATAAATCTTGCAAGGAATTTTATACTTCTGTGGACTGTAGTGAAGCACATGGTTGTTCAGCATACTGTGCATCAGACCCTAGACTGCACAAAACATGTATGTAGTCTCACAAACCTAAGGTTTTTGTTCCAAGGAGTGTCTGAGCTGCAGCAATGGAAATACAGATACTAATTAAATAATCTGGTTATATTATTCTGTACTATGTAGACACATGTAATTAACGCGTTCTTGTTATAGAGTAGTTAAGTCATTGTACCTGCTTATGTTTGATTTTTGCAGTATATAAAAACACTAAAAATAAATATACATTTCAATGATTTTTTAATATTTTTGCAATGCAAAAGACTAAAATTCTGTATAAAAGTCCCTGACTAGGATATCTTTTATGTAATGGCTCGACTTTAAGAGTCTACTTAAGCTTTAGTGACTTCTCACGTTGATTTATTTTTTAAACTCCTGCCTAACTGTATTGTATGATAGATCAGCATGATACCCTTAAATCATATGTGCAAAGCAGTGATCCTGAAGTGTACTCAGCCCTGCAGGGTGTGGATAACTGATTTAAAAATTTTACGTGAACAACAAACAAGCTTCAAACAACACATAAGACAGGTGAAGACTGGTAAGTGTGATATAAAAATAGATATAGGTAAATTACCTTGCTACTAAAAAACATGGAGTATTACTGAATACTGGCTGATATTTAAAACAAAACTCTCCTTGCATCAGACACGTTTGTAGTTCCATCAGCTATACTCTATGAATAGAGCAAATGATTACAAAATAAATACTGCTAAAAAATGGTGTCATCTGGGATATGACTTTTCATAATTCAAGTGTGGAGGAGGGAGCAGGATGTATAAATAAGTTTTTGACCCAACATGGAATCCTTTAGGATGGAAAATGCAGTATGATGCTCTTGCCATCAAAGCATCAACTTATGCTCAACTTATTCATCAGGGATCTGGATGAAGGGACAAGTGAAATAAATTAAAAATCTTGAAGCTGATATTAGAAAGATTTTTTGTTGTGCAAGTTCCATTTCTTTCCTTCTTTCCTACAAATTTCTATAAGGAAATAATTCTAAGACTAAGGAATTAATTCTAAGGTCTATATAAAAGACCTTCTCTAAATCCTGATTTCTAATGCTTTTTGTAACATTTATGCTTGCTGTTTTTGTTAATGAGCAAATATTCCATATTCTCCATTCATCCATATTCCGCATTCCAAAGGCTATAATAAGCTAGCTATAAATATTGTAGAAAGTCAAAACTGCTGCAGATGTCAACTTTGAAATATTCCTGACATATAGGAGGAGTTATCTGAGTACATGAATAATGAATGTGTTCATAAACTGAAGGGCAAATTTCTTTCTTGCTCTCTCTGCTTTGCAGGTTGCTGGGCTTTGACATGAGTTACTCCCTTGAAGGAATATAAGTAGAGTTGACACTGAATCTAGCAGGCACTGGGTCAAACACGTAATTTAATGGTCTTGAGCTATCTTCCTCAATGCATGGCAAACTCCTGGTGCAAGCAAAGGCTAATCTCTTCCCATCCCAACTGGAGTACATATTTTTCTCAAATATGTAGATTAAAATTGATTTTGTTAAGAATTATTTGTGGTCTTGGCATTCTGAAGCTACAGAGTCTGTAGCTGTTGGACAATGCAAGAAGCTAGGCTTAGTTCAGGCAAACCAGAGGCTGATAAACTCTAACCTTAAGGAGGATTATTTTACACCGTCAAGGAGGATTATTTCACAGATTTATGGTGTTCCCTTGGCAGTCTTGCCGGCAGGTTGTCTGAGCTGCCTCATCCACAAACAGATTTAACATCTCTGGCAGCAGACACAGAAGTTAACAGCCTCAATGCCTTGTATCTGTTTCAAGGTGGACTGCTGGGAAAAATCAAAGAAATTGATATTTCTTGTTTGTAGCATGAGATTTTTTGCCTTTTTGATGCATTATTTGCTGAGTTGCCTTGATGTTTAATTAATCTAAGTGGTACACGAACATTGCAGGATCTCCTGCCTGCTCTCAAAGTCGTGGTTGTGGTCAGGTACAGCTCAGCTGTTGTGATGAGTTGGGTTTTTGTGTATTTGTGATACAGGCAGAAGTAAAATTAGTGGTGAGGAAGTTCTCATTGTTCTTTGGTCACAAATTGCACTAAGAATTCAAAGATCATCCATTTTTTATATGATAAAAAATCAGACTCCTTCTGTGGTCAGCATCTTTCTGCAGGTGGTCCAAGAGCAGTAATAATTCTTCTCCAAATTCCTGTTTTTCTCTAGGAGTCCCTCTTAAGCAGCAGTGATCTGCACTTTTTAACAACTGAGCTTTTCCTTTATGTTTACTCTTGTGGGAAAGAAATTAGAGAAAACTGAGTTTTATGACAGCTGCATGTGGTTGTTTTCCATGGCAGGATTCATTTAGCTATGGGCATTTCTTGATACTAGACCTAGACATGGACAAGAGGTTCATGAGTTGTTCCTGAGTCATATGACAGTACCTGCTAGTTATAATATGGGGATCCTGCAGGTTGGACTTGATTGCTTGAATAACTGCATATCTGTATATTTAATCCATGTTCCATACTTAAAGTGAATACTTCAATTAAAAGTGAATTAGCATGTTTTTCACACAAAGTTGCTTATTCAAATACCTGGGTTTGGCATTTATTTTAAGTCGGCAGCAATTGCTTTGCAAACCAAGATGTCTTTCATTATCTCTGAAGTGAAAAGAGAGAAAACCCCAAGGTTGTTGTCTCACTTGTGTGTTGAAGAGCTCATGACAGGGGAAATACAGCAAAGGAGGCAGCTCCAGACAAGTGTTCAGCAGTAATTCAGAGCAGACTAGCCTCTAGTGACACAATTCAGTTATTAGGAGTATTGTTTTGGATTGCTGCATCTCAAAAATAGTTTCTTTAGTGCTTTTAACTTGGGATTTTAAAATGATTAGAGAAAATATAGTAAATTTAAGTTTCCTGTCATAATTTTCTTTCTGTTTTTCCATGTTTGGTTACAGTATGGGGACCATCTTCATTTAATTGTAAGTTGTTCCAGACTCAGCTGATTTTCTGATGGGAGACTAAAACCATAAGGGAGCCAAGCTCCAACACCCACATAGCACAAAACCAGCATTTTTGAATTAAACTATTTCATTCCCTTTGAAATAGTTGTTCAAAATAAGCCTATCGCCTGAAGAATATTTTGATGAGTGTTTCAGTTTTCAGAAAAAAAAAAGAAAAAAAAGAGAAGAGAACATTTTCCAGTTCTATAAATCCACTTACCTTTGAAATATGTCCAAGAGATAACAGAAAATAGCTGTGTGAGGTCGTGATCCAGAGATCATATTTGTCTGCATTTTTTCTCTTTGTAGGAATCACTTTCCTTATTTTTCAGGTGTCTAGATATTGATGAACGGCTGCTGGCAAAAATATCACATAAATGGACGAACTCAGGGGAAATGAAAGCTTGACAGATGCTGGGTAATTCGTAGAACATAGGAATAGAATTTTATGTATGGGTGGACGTCTTTTGTCTCTGGGCTTCAGAACTTGTTATATATTTGACACTATATCTTTTAGGACTCACACTTTCCCATCTGTCATCCTCGCTACATCATTGTTCACTTCTCATTTGGTTATTAGATGTTATAAAAGTGAGCCATGGTAGCTGCAGATTGAAGAAGTGCAGGTTGCAGGGCAAATCATTACTATACAAAATGGTAGAAATTTGCAAGAGTTACTTTATTTTCAGTGCTGAATTTTACTTTATTTTCAGTGCTGAATTTTATTAGAAAAGTATAAGACCTTTTTGTGAAATGTATTTTGGACTTTTCAGTTTCATTCATATATTTTTCCTTTGTAACCTCTCAGTTGTTAAATGGGAGCAGTGTCTATGATTCCTTTATGTTTCTTTTTTCTTTAAACTAAAAAGGTTATTTTTCCTGTTCCTCTCAAACTAGAGAAAAGGTAGAAGAAAATGTACCTTTTCTTCTGTGAATATGCAAGTTTTGTTGGGTAAACCTGACAAGTGCTGGTGCACTGAACAACATTCTTCTAGCAAGTGGTCAGTTATCAGAATAACAAGGAAGTGAACAACATGCATACCCTGAAGATGCTGAATATGAAATAGTTGAGAATAATTTGGATCAGCATTGAT
>JAWLRI010000097.1:949241-969714 GCA_034781795.1 Crypturellus tataupa | reverse complement strand
ACAAGGAAGTGAACAACATGCATACCCTGAAGATGCTGAATATGAAATAGTTGAGAATAATTTGGATCAGCATTGATTAAATAACCATACCTAGCTGAGCAAGAAGTGCTCTGCATCATATACACCTAACATGTTCATGTAGACTAAGTTATGATTATGATATTAATAGATTTTTTAAAAAACTTTCCTTTCAAGTGGTTTGCAAAGGAAAGCACATTTATTCTTTTAGCTATGGCTTTATGTGGCTTGGAAAATGGGTGTTTATCATTAGTGATATTTATATATTTCCAATCTAAAGAGAATTCAATCATTAATAGTTCACTTCAACCACCATAATAATAAAAAATAGAAGATGGGGAAAAAGGCTATAGAGGTAATACTAACTAATAATTTATACCAAAATCTAGGAGTATGTCAAATCAAACTAATGAAAATTATGAATTGCCCCTGTGGCCTGTAGATCTTGGCTGCATCATGAGTATTTAGCATTTCTTGTTTAAAGAAGATGTTTACTGCTAATACTGAGTAGTCAAATACTAAATCTTAAAGTAGCTGATTTTCCTGTTCTTAACTTTTTTAATATGTGCAAAATCAGAGTTTGGATGCTGACATTTTAGCAAATTCCCATTCTTCTCCAAATAAGAGCAGAGTCTGGATCCTAAATTTTTTGCAGAAGTGTCCCCAGCATTGAGTATTTAGGGGCTGACCTAAGTCCTCTCCAATTCAGCTGGAAAGGTTGTGATCCATTCCACAAAGCCCTTTGAAGCAGAGCCATAGAGACTAGCTGAAACCACTGCTGGCACTTCAGGAAAACCACAGGTCATACAGCTGAACATCAGCAACATGTAATTATTTACTGAAATTCAGTATCGCATTGCCAAGTATTTAGCTCTTTGCATAAGAAAACAGTTTATTTTTGTTTTATTTTTACTCAATTGCTAGACATAATTTTAACGTCCCTTACATGAACAAAAATGTCTTTCATTACATTCAAAATTGGCTCTGTTTGTTCTTTATCCCTTTCAGAGGATAATGAAAACAGCTGGAGTTTAATTATTATAACTCAAAGACATTCACTGACATGTTCCTCTCTGCATATGTGCACTGCTCAGTCTTGTGGAAGTGAGTCATGCAGAGGGGTGAAGAGCCAAAGTGATCGTGTAGCATCGATCCTCAAGTCGCAAAGAAAATTCCTGACCTCCTCATGTTGCTCCATCCATGTCCAGTGCAGTTTAAGGTGCACCTATTCCTTAGGGTATTTAGAATGATCAAGTCCTAAAAATTTCCCTTAAAATCCCCTATTCACTGTTAAAATAAAAATTGAAGCAGTCAGCAGATTGATGGTAATTCTACTCTTCAATAATCGTTCTAATAAGCATGCCAAAGCTACAGGAACGTGAAATCCTGGACGTCTTGCTGTCCACTGGATTCAGTGATAGGAATGGTTGAATGGCAACATACGAGACCAACAACAAATCTGATTTATGATTTGTAATTTCTTCAAAAGAGACACTTATAATTTGGGGATTTGGCCTCCTGGTGTGTTAAATCTTGTATTAGTGTCCCTGGAGGCAGTGTTTTGAGGCTCGTATTGCACATAACAGTCAATCTTCTCCACAAAGTTTTCTGTGACCCCCTTTTATAAATGCACTTGTCTGAGTTCTGTAGCAAACTGACTTTACTATTTACTATTCACTGTCAGGATGCTGATCTGCTGGAGACAGGATGATAAAAATGTTTGTAATTTATGTTGTAATGAGACAGAAAAGGAAATGAGAAAAGTACTGTGATTTTTATATCTCTCAAGATATTTACTTTTATCTTTTAATTTCTTCCTTTAGAATAGATTCAGTTTCTAATCTGCAGTCAAGTATTGCATACATTACAGTTGCTCCTTATTGATGAGTTGTTTAATCATGTAAAATGAATATTACTGCTTCTTCCTCCGAGTGTAATATTAATAATTATGAGAGAAGGAAAAAGCCTGAAGTCCCCCATTCTGTGGACTCACATGTCTCCATACTGTCTTGTGATTTATATTTTAACACTTTTATTGGAACCTTGGGCTACTTTGCTTTGTGTAAAATGCAATGATCTCAGGAGAGCTGTTTTAGGGTAGGCTACTAAACCTTGCAAATCACCAGAAGTGATTTGTCTCCAAACAAAAGGTGACCTCTCCCAAGGATCGTCTTTGTTTTCCTTTCTTTCTTTTTCTTGTAATGCCACATTTATGGATACAGCACTGAAAAAACGGGCCTTACAAATATCCACTGTCACAGAAGAGGATGAAAGCTGGTAGGGCAGAGCACTGGGCAGAGACGACTGGAGGAAGAACTTCGTCACTGTGAGGGTGCCCGAGCCCTGGCACAGGCTGCCCAGAGAGGCTGTGGAGGCTCCTGCTCTGGAGATCTTCAAAACCGCCTGGATGCCACCCTGTGCTCTGGGTGTCCCTGCTGGAGCAGGGGTTGGACTGGATGATCTCTGGAGGTCCCTTCCAACCTCAACCATTCTGGGATTCGGTTCTGCCTGTGCCTACTGCGGGGAAAGGCACCGAGAGCATCCTGAACATCTCTGCAGAAGTTCCTTCTGCATCAGGTCAGCTTCCTAGCGTGGTAGAGGAGGTTAAGTGCCACACGACCTCAACTTCAATCGCACTGGGGAACTCTATCCCACAAAGTAACCTTGCAGGAGTCATCAGATCTTACACCACAATAAAATGAATAGATGACAATGATAGGTGTAGGATAAGGCACGAAGCTGTTGATATATTACTCACGACAAGTTTTAACTTTCAGAAGTTATTTCTTCCCCAAGCTGGATAAGAACATTCACCCTTCCTACATACAAAATCCTGTGACTTAAAGATCACAGGAAATCTAGTTTTTGATCCACATTTTTCAGTTCACGTCTTTACAAAACTAAGCATATTCCTGCTAAGGTTGTGCATATTAGTTCTTTTACAGACTGCATTAATTCCACAGGGATTTCTCTTAAGTCCTGTCAATCCCTTTCATGCTTTTTCCACAGGGACGTCTCTCCCCATGTCCTTGCTGTGCGAGTTTCTCTTCTCTACTGTGAATTGTCCTTGAGTGCCAGCCTGTATATTTAAGTATTGACTTTCTAAAGTAGGCTTTGCTGTTCTCTTTTCTTTAACATCACTCAATATTTCTTCTCTCGAGTGTGCTCAGACTGGTAATTTCATTTTAGGAACTACACGATTCTCTGTCCTTTTTTCTCTGGTTGCTTTTGCAATCCTCTCCGGTTGTGCGTTATTCCTCCAAGTCTCCTGTGCGAGACAGGATTTCCCCACTGGCCGTCCTGTCCTGGAGAGAAGCAGAGACCTGGTGAGCACAGTGGGGTCCTGGAGATGAACAAATAGCTCCTTTCCCACCCAGAGCTAGAGCACACTGGTGGCCATTTCAGGATTATTGCAGCACAGGTTTTTTTTTCTGAACTGCCTTTTTTGTGCTCTTATCAAACATCCTTTTATCTGATACTTCAAACTATGTTCCACTACAAGGTTCTTCACCTGATTATTCATGCTGGTTATTCCTGGCACAAGGGAGGCAGGAGAGAGAACAAGAACACGTGTTGGGTTACGGTACCAGCCCAGGCTGGTAGGTCACAGACTGAAGCTCCTCCACAACCGGCACTTTGCAAAGATCCATGAAAAGCAAGGAATGATCTAACTAGAGGCTGCCTATTTGCTGGATGTTTTTCCTTCAGCTGACTGATGAAGGGGAATTTATCTGTGATCTCTGCATTTGCTGATGTCATGTCCCTGCATGGGACTATTTCTACCGCTTCATACTTTTTGAATAACATGTTATTTTTCTCAGGCCATCTCTCTAGCTTGACAAGATGTTTTGTTATAATAGCCTTCTCCTCGAGCATGCCTGAAGACAGCTCCAGTTAGCTGCTGTGTGCATTTCAATAGTCCATCATTCCAGTCCATCATCCAGGTGCATGGTGAAAACACTCTACAGGGCAAGATCCTTCTCCAAATTGTGCTACATAGGACAAGTGAATTTAAAAGAGCACTGCTAATTGTGCCTGAATAGGATTTTACTACCATCTCATGCTATTTTACCTAGGGAGATTGTGTTTGTCAGTTTACTTGTATAAGAGCCAGAAGTCCTACTGAAAAACAGCATGAGTCACTTATTTCTTCTTCTCTTTAAGGTTTGTTATGTAGTCATAAATGGACATTAAATTGGTTTGCTCTGATTGATCCTCAATAAATCCTTTGACTTATATAGAGGTTTAACTCTAGATCTTTACCAATAGTTTGAATTTATGCTGCTGGGTATAATTCTTTTGCTCCTTTTCCAGTCTCTACAGCCATTCTCTAGCATGAGGAAAAGTTTCCTGTTAGTATGTGTCTATGTACAGAGCACAGTAAATAAGACATCTAATTAAAATCCTGTTTGAACTTTTAACTTCTGCTTTCTCTCTCTTACCAGTAGTGAATTTTTAAAAAGATATATATATATTTTTACCGGTGTATTGCAACACAATTAATGTTTTTTGACCCAACTCGCATGTGTACCCAGATCACCTCTCACCTTCAGCGAAGCAGAGAATTGCTGTTTGCACTGAGGATTCAGGAATCTGAGGGGCTCGTTGTGTGCTGCAGGCATCGCAGGGGATGCCTTTGCTTTTGCTCGTGATGCAGCGCAATCCTTATTCCACATGACCTTTTTCCTATTATCTCCTGCCTTCCTCAGCCTGTTTACCAGCTTCTCAGCCTCCTCATTAGATCTAAAGAATTGTGCAGCTCCTGAGAAGGGGCTATGAACGTTGACACGCGCTTGAAACAACAGATCTGCTTCAAAGCGAAATTGGAAGCAACTGAGACTAGTGGGAGTTGTGAGCAATAATCCTATTCCTGCTTTAGGCTGTTGTGTCAAATTCCCAGGCAGTGAAATCTCATCACAAGGCGGTGGCTTGGAAAACATTGTGCAAGTTTTTCTGTAGTCGGAAAAGGGGATGTTTTCTGGTTTTGTCGCCTTTTGTTCATTGAAAGGTATAAAAGTACATCCTGTATGTGAAATGCACATCTATCCATCAGCTTGAAAGGAACCATGGAAACAGAACAGGAACAGAAATAACAAAGCCTATGGGGAAAAAAAGGAGAAATTCAAAGGAAGTAAGTGAAATAAAAAGAGGAGTTTAGCACAAGAATCTCACTTTGTGCTTAAATTTCAGGGAACATTTTTACTAGACATGAATATAAAGAAATCAGAAGAAAAATATCATTGGCAAAAAAAGAGAGGGTTTTGGAATGACAGATTGGCCCAAGCCGTATTGGCGTGTCAAAATACATTACAACTATTCCAGAGAGAATTCCAAACAATATACATGTGGCTATTTGGTAACAAACAACCAAGATCCATAGAAAATATGAAGATCAATATTGGATAAGAAATTATAGAGAGGAAAGAAATGTGGAGGAGACAAAAAAAAGCTTATTTATGTGCTGTGGACTGAGGAACTGCCTCATAATTCTATGTTGAGGATATGTATAGGTGAACAAATATTAGATTTATTAAAAAAATAAATTGAACATGAGGAACCTAAAGTCTGCGAGCTGGATGTGGCCTGAGGGCTTTCACTCACACTATTATTAGCAATATGCAACAATACTATAAATACGTGTCTTAACAAATACTCTACAAAATACATTTGAAACAAACTATTTAGGCTTCAAGGAAAAACGTTCCTGCCTGTACATCAATCCTCCAGAAAAGGGACAGTGGGGGCAGCTAAAGCACCACTTGACAGAAATGATACGGTGAATGGTTTAAAAGCCTCTGAATAGTTCTTTGAACTGGGTGACCTAGGCAACAAAGACATAGAAAATCCATAAATATTTTATTTCAGGACACAATGTTCTTCCATTGACAGTAATAAATATACAGAAAATAAACTCATTAAAGGTTAGGTGGAAAACTATTCTGACAAGGTGTTCTTTGCAAATGTCATCTAGCTTCACAGCGATTTCAGTTTGGACGTAATGCTCCTGTATCCTTTTGGCAATAGCATAAAAATACAGATGATTCATATGCTAAGATTTATTAAAGAGAAATGCATTTTAAACCGGAAAAGTAATTTTGATTACTTGTAATTAAATGGGCAAAATACGTTGAAATGGATTCAATATGAAGTCAACATCCAGTAAAATGTTTGAAGTCTGGATTTAAATTTTGTGCCTTTGCTTGATGTTGCAAAATTAAACTATGAAATGATGGATTTCTAACAATTTATGGGAATTATTATATTTTATTGATAGACTTTTCTCTCCCTTCTTTCATCTCTTGATTCATTTAAAGGAAACATATTTGAAAATGGCACACAGAAATCAGTTGATTAAATCTGGTTGTCCCTTTTTGCCAGTGTTTGCCAGTGGACACAAATGTCCACTTCTTTCCAGTCTATCTGGTGAAGGCCAATGAGGTTGATGTGCATTCAAAGGTGACATAGATCCAGCTGTTGGTATTTTCCTGATAAACAGCTTTTCCCACCACACTTTTCTCTGTCATAATCCTGGAAAATTCCAGGTTATGCCAACCAGCTTTTAAATTACATTGGGGTTGTATTTTGTAACTGTCATGCAACAATTCCAAGTGATGGGATGATTCTTTGCAAATGGTTTATGGAATTGAGCTGTAATTGAGACAGTGAATGGT
This sequence comes from Crypturellus tataupa, assembly GCA_034781795.1. Taxonomy (NCBI): domain Eukaryota; kingdom Metazoa; phylum Chordata; class Aves; order Tinamiformes; family Tinamidae; genus Crypturellus; species Crypturellus tataupa. The sequence continues at coordinate 963,025 of JAWLRI010000097.1, read as the reverse complement.
TATTGACTTTTCATGACGAGGACAGGTGCTTTTCCTTTGAAAATTTGGCATACTAGCTAAATGTTGAAAAAGAAATATCATTCTTCCTAAATTCAGTATATTCTTAGTACAGAACCACAGAATCTACCCTATCTTAAATTCATCAGGCTCATCCTTTAGATGATGGATTATTTGCCATTGTGAATGGTTTCCAGCCCCAGAAAGACTTAATTTTGATTGGTTTCCTGTGCAACCCATTAATCAGTTATGAGAACAGAAGATTAGCAAGTTACAAAAATGGAAGAGGAACAGGAGAATGACGAGTAAATCAACCTACTCTTGCCTACCGTGAAGTTTGGGTAATGCCACCGTCTTTCCTTTGTTTGACTAAGGTAGCGACAAGATACACAAATCTACGAGTCACAGTGTACCCACTACTGCAGGTTGCATTGGACTGTGTTATCAGCTGTCACTGGCCAGGTTTGATTGCAAGTTGAGGGAGTTCGTGTTGCAGTGGTTAGATTTGGACAAGGCCCTCAGGAGAAGGTACATGGACAGAAAACTTAGATGCTCTTACTTCTTAGTTTGCTTCTAGTAAATTTTATAATTTAGGGTGTCTCTGCCTGCTGTGGACAGTGCCTTAGGATATCTCTTCAAGTCCAGCTTTTTAAATTTAAATTACCAGGGAATAGGGTGACTCTGGTGGACTATTTCAGATGTGAGTGACATTCACCTTCTGGTCAGAATAGAAGCCTTTATGGACTACAGACACTACATATAATAATAATAATGGTTTGGTGAAAGCTTAGTTTTTTTTTTGTAAAACTATTTTGATGAAGAAGTCTGACAAGCTCTATTCATTCACCTAGCAGTCTAAACTCTTGTTGAAGAGCACTCAACTCCTTGCGTCAAACTCGGGTAGACTTGGATGTGAGTTTGATTTAGCCTCTTTTCCTTTCTTTTGTGGAACGGGTCTATCAGACAGAGAGCAGCAGACAGCACTTCGCCTCGAACAGAGCCGGACCGCAGTAGCTTAGCAACTACTGCGGTCATGAGGGTGGCCGAGGTCCGGGCAGCGCCGTCACGGTGCCGCTGAGAAGAGCAGCAGCAGCCTTGGCGGGTTTAATTTAGTTCCAGGGCTTATTGTGCTTGTTGAATGAAAAGACCAACGTTTGTGCATGTCCCCATATGGCATTTCTTGTTCTTTCCTGGCATTGCTCGTGTCCTTTGCTTGTTCCCTTCAAAGGTTTGTAGTGACCTGCTTGAGCTGAGAGTTCTGACTCCGGAAGGAGGAAGAGAAGAGACAGAAATGTTAAAAAAAAAAAAAAAAAAGGTAGATGTACTGGAGAGAAGGAGTCTGTTGAGAGAAGTGGACCTTGAGCCTATGCCTTGCTGTCTGATTAAAGAAGTGGGAAGGATAAAGTATGCTTTCAGTTAGTAAAGAATATGTAAAATATTCTTGAATTCCTTAGAATATGCTCAGTGGCTACCTCTATAATTCAATTTCACTCCTGCAACTTCCTTATCACAGAGCCATTAAACTCACAGACTTTTATTCCAGGTTCCATCTGAAATTACGCTAGGGAGCTGGGAATGGAGCATGTGTTCCATGAGCATCTCTGTTGATAGCTTTAAATAGAAATTGAAGTTCTTAGAAAGAACCACAATCACATCCCAGGCAAAGAGGTGCACATCAGACACAAGTGCAGGTTTAAAGAATATCCTCTCCTCAGGAAAGAGGGGAGAGCCCTGTTAGTCTAATAGGACAATCTGTGCAGCACAAGCAACGTCAATCATTCACTGTAGACATTCAATGTAGATCCTTTGTGAGCAAAAGAATGTCTTTTAGAAAGGCAGTCAGTCCTCAAATCTTAAAAACTTTAGAAAGGTTTAAGTAACAGAGAATCCTCATTCTTAGAAAATTTCTCCATTGTTGAATTATTTGCAACTCAGTTCATGTTTTATGCCTTGTTTCCTACCTAGAAGAGGCTATCAAGGAAGCTAATTATGCACTTAAATAAATGGGACGTTTTGAACCTGAGCTATGGGGCCGTCCAGAAGGAGATGACAGAGCTGGAAAAATGTTGTAGTCAGGAATTGAAGCTGATCCATCAGCAAGACCCTGGAAAGCAGACCCTGAGCTGGGCTTGGACTCTCCTGCTAGTGAGGCTGGATCCATCTCTCTCTAAACGTTGTTCCTATGCTTTTATATCTAGGAATCCTGTCTGTGATCCGGCAGCTCATAGCTTGTACAACTGCTGCATAGTAACATGAAATGAACATGTTTCCTCACTGAAAAGTCAACTTCCTCCAACCACTACTTTTTACCGCAGGGTTAAAGCTGGTGTACCAGACACCTACACATTGGACACGTGGTAATCTATGACTGTTCGTGGGCCTGTGTCCTAGGCCAAGGCTATGGCAAGGCTGTCCAGCATGTGCCCTGGGATATTGTTTTCCTGTCCCTAAGTCGTATGTAACTGATGCTTCATTCCATTCCCTGCTGGTCCTTTGAAGACAGCAAATCCCTTGTGTCACCTGCAAATTCTGTGAAAAACAAAACAAAATGACAAAAGTTGTCATGAAAACCTTTTACTTTCTCAGATATATCAGTCAACCAGTTTTGATATTACTTAATGTATCAGAATACATTATTTTTTATCATTTATTTTTATCCAAATGCCATGTGACACGACACTACCATAAAAGCATAAATATGTTTGCATAGTTTCCTTCCTCCAGCAAATCTGTAATTCAAGAAAACTTGTATGTGAATGTTTATGACTCCAAATATTTCCAAGTATATTGGAAAATGCTGACTCAAAGGCCATTGGCAGGGGGCAGATGTGATGTGACAGCAACAGAATGAACAGGCTTGCTTAGAAATGGCAATTGCATTTTATCTACATTTGCATAACAATCACCCTTTCTAACTCCTTCCAATAACTTGTATAGATGAAAGGGTAATTTCCATTTCAGTGTTCTTCATGTTACTTGAGTTGTATGGAAGTCAATAGTATTATATTTTTAAAAGTGCAAGTAATTTTCACTGTAATTCTCTCCATATATATTTACTTATTTATTTATACTAATTTTACTCAAGAACACTTTAAATTCTTAATCTTTTTTTTTTTTTTTTTTTTTTTTTTTTTTTAGGAAAATTTAATGTTGTGTGGTCCCAGTATACCTAATCATTATAGAGAACAACTAAGGTTCAAAAGAAAAAGGAATAATAGATTAATACATAAAGGATCAAAGGAAATCTTCCAGTATAGTCATTGAATTTTCATATTCCAACCCTTCAGAGAATTCCTGTTGATTGTTCATGGCAATATATCATTCAACCTGATTACCAGATAATATTTTTTTCCCAATGGGATACTGCCACATGGCCCTGGATATCTGCTCTATGCTGATTGTTCACAAGCTGTAGATTTGTCACATCAAACTTTGTGAAGTTTTTTGTCACATGAATAGAGGTGAGTGCAGGGTCCTGTTCGTTTTGAGCACAGCACGATACCAGTGGGAGAAAATGATTTCTGCCTGGGTAGTCACTCATACTGCAAGTATAAGTAGTGTTTGCTACCCTGAAAATCTTTAGATCTTTAGATCCTTAGTCTAGCTGATATATCCTGAACATCTTTTGATATTTGAAAAAAGGACCTGAAAAAAATTGCTAAGATATATGTTTATTTTCAGACACATGTGAGCTAGAAGAGAAGGGGGAAAAGGAACTCTAAAATATTATCTGTCACATAGACATAAGAAATTGTGTTTTCTTTCTTGGTAATCCAGTAGAGAAGCACAACTTTTCTCTTCATTTGGAGGCATGGTGGTAATGTACTGGCAGTGTCACACTGGTTGCTTTCTTTGGGAAATTTTAATTTTATTTTTGCCTATGCTAGTGAAGAGGCAAGTAGAGCAGGGCAGTGATTGTTGTCATGACCCTGTTGAATATCTGCTGAAATATTTAGAGGTCACATCCAGACTGTTGATCTTTAACACAGATCTCATCTTTCTCTCTCTTCTATGTGTGTAGTAGTAAAGACTGGGACAGTAAGACCAGCCCAGTGTACTCATTCTTTTTCCTAACTGCCACTTGTACACCTAAAGAAACCAGCAGTGTCGTGACAAGATGAATTCAGGCAGTGGCATCAGTTTTTATGAGGTGGCAAGTAATTTTTATGGAATTTTGTACCATTCTGAGCTTTGGAGGAGATGATAATTTCAGATGATCCGTGCAGATCTGGCTACCACTTGCATAAAATATTATATGTATGTGTAGGATACAGCAAAATTGTCCTGGTGTATTTTGATACTGATACTTGGGTATCAGTAAAGTATCTATGGAGAAAAAGTTAAAAATATGTGAATAGCTCTATTCAGAAAGATAAAAGAACACTATGTCATATACAACCTGTGGGACTACGTGAGAGCTAATGAGTCAGAGAGGCAGTGTTTTGAGAACAGCCTGTGAACCATCTATGATTGATTATTAATCATTTAGCTTTTTGCTGTGTTATTTTAAGCCAGTTTGTTGCCTAATCCAGCTCAAAAGACGACTGCTCCACCACTTTTAGTGACAGAGCTGAGGGACAGGAGCGAGTTGGAGTAGGGAGCAGGAAGAAGAAGTGGGAACTACATCAGCTGGCACTGCTATTTAAAGGAGTTCTGTATTTCAAGGCAAGACAAAAAGCAAACCCTTGAACTCTGATCGCAGCCTTGACATTGCAAATTCTTGCATGTGGAATGTGGAAATTTGGATCTGGACATGCTCATAAAGCCAAAAGAGAGCTGAATATTTAAAAGAAGTTTGTATAATAAAAGCTTGTGGAACACTTCTATCTGGATTTAACCTGTGGTTTGAAAGAATGTAATATTTTAATTACTGGAAGGCTAACACAGGGAATATTCTGTCTCCCTTCTTCTTTTCCTTATCACAAGAGGCACTATCAGAGATAGCCTGATGGACTAGATACATCTTTTGGCCAGCCTAGTGTTGCCATTCTCCAATTAGGTAAAACTTGTCTTTAAAATAATTAGACACTGTAATGTTAGGCAGAGAAAACAAGAATTCAACATCAAACTTTTATTTAGTTGTAAAATGTAATGGTTGCGATAGTACTGATATATGTGCTGGTGTGTGTAGGAGGGAGTTCATGAAAGATTACATCGTTTTGGGTTTAAAAAGCATTTAATCATTTAAATGCTTAAACATTTAAGCATTTAAAGCAATCTGAGAAGCATTTGCTTAGAAACTGAGTCCTGCAATAGTTAGTTCTTCTGCTTCTTTTTATCCCTAGCATTAACTTTACTATTATCCCTACTACTTTACTACTATTTGTGGTGCCAGTCAGTCCTCATTAACTGGTATCTATAATAAGTAGTTGAGGATACTGCAGTGGGCAGGAGCATGTGGTAACTCTTGTGTCGTGTGTGTGTTAGATAGCAAATGTAAGGCACATATTTATTTGAATCCAAGCTTTGGTAATTCTGCTTCTCATGGAACAACCTATGAGATCTCTGGGACAGTGAGGACTCTGTGCTGTTTAGTCAGTGGCAAAATGTCTGTTGGATTCCAAATGCCCCATCAGGTGTGGAGACTGCGCAGACAAAACTTTCCCCACCCAATTTTAGTAATATCCTAAAGGTAGTCTGAGCATCTCCATGGGAGTCTTAGAGAACTTAGAGGGTCTTAGAGGAGAGTCAGACTACCATTTACACCCTTTGCATGTCTTCCTTTCTTATTCTATGTGTTTCTTCAAGCTGATCCCTTTTCCTTCTCCTGCTGCAGCTTCGTACTTGGTTACTTTAGATCTCTAGTTGGAGAATCTAACCCATATTTTTCTTAACATACATTCAGATCCTGAGAGTCACAGAGCTATGCCCATTTACGGCACGGGTTTGAGCCATTTCCAGCTACTTTGTCAAGAGGGAAGGTGGAAATATATTGGCAAGGCCATGGCTGTGTTACCTGACTTTATAGGCACTGTCAGGTTGGTATGGCAAACCACAGGGGAAGTTACGTGGCTTTTTCTTTGCTTTTATGTCAAATGCGCAACTCCATTTGCTAAAGCCTTCTAGATCTACTTCATCAGTGTATGAACATAATGTCTGGTCTTGAATAAACTAATTCATAAACTTGCTCCAAGAGCTGAAAAGTATCTTTTCCTCTAGTAATGAGCTAAAGATACCCAAGTCTGCAATTTCACAGCTCTCAGAGATTTGACTCCGATTCACCTTTGACAAATGAACAAATGCTTTTAATGGTTTCCTCTAATCCCCATCAACACAAAGCACATTTTCCACCCAGCCTCTGTGATGTTTGCTACCTTTTTCCTTACTTGCTGTTTCTGCAGCATTTTGTAGCCTTCAAGCAATGTTTAATTTCACTTGTGAAATAAGCCTGTATATAGTAACCAATCAGCTAGACCAGATGTACAACTTCTGTTGTACATGGCAGAAAACAGAGTAACTTTAAGTACTTAAAGTGTTGAAGAACTGTAGGCCACTTTTGCTACCCTGATAATGGGAAACACTATCATCTACTGTGATTCATTGTAGTTGACCAGCGTTAACTTCAGAGAGAAATGGGACAAAAGGGAAACAGTTCCCTTGGCAATAGGATATTTTGTGTAGGCAAGCACTGTAGCTATACTAAATTATTTTACTCTTCTCATTCTAATCCATCCTTCTAGGCCCCTTTGATGTTGAAGTTATAAATTATATAGCTAAAAGTGAGTTAAAGAGTGTCTGAGTAACCAAGGTAAGCAGTAACAAGTGTTAATCATAGAATGTAATCCTGATTTACAAGTTAACAACTCTTCAATTGATGGTGCATCAGAAGAAACAGAAAAATCTCATGTATTTCACAAATTAGAAACAAGTCTTTCAAAAGCCTAATAGCGTTCTAGGATGCTATTGTGGGCTGGATGGACGATGGGAGAGCCATGGATGTTTTCTACCTTGACTTCAGCAAGGCTTTTGATATCATCTCCCAAAATATCCTCATGAGGAAACTCCAGCAGTGTGGGTTAGATGAGTGGACAGTGAGGTGGATTGAGAACTGTCTGGATGGCAGAGCTCAGAGAGCTGTGATGAACAGAGCCGAGTCTAGTTGAGGCCTGTGGTCAGTGGTGTCCCCCAAGGGTCAGTACTGGGCCCGGTGCTCTTCAACTTGTTCATCAATGACTTGGTTGAGGGCACAGAGTGCACCCTGAGCAAGTTTGCGGGTGACACCAAACTGGGAGGAGTGGCCCACACTCCCGAGGGCTGTGCTGCCTTTCAAAGAGACCCAGACAGGATGGAGAGTTGGGCAGACAGGAAGCTCATGAAGTTCAACAAGGACAAGTGCAGGGTCCTGCACCTGGGGAGGAATAACCCCAGACACCAGTACAGATTAGGGGTTGACCTGCTGGAAAGCAGCTCCATGGAGAGAGATTTGGGAGTTCTGGTTGACAAGAGGTTAACCATGAGGCAGCAATGTGCCCTGGTGGCCAAGAAGTCCAATGGGCTCCTGGCTGCATCAGGAGGAGCATTGCCAGCAGGTCGAGGGAGGGGATCCTGCCCCTCTGCTCAGCTCTGGTGAGGCCGCACGTGGAGTATTGGGGGCAACTCTGGGCTTCCCAGGACAAAGGGATGTGGAACTTCTAGAGAAGGTCCAGCGTAGAGCCACGAGGATGGTTAAGGGACTGGGGCATCTATCTTATGAGGAAAGATTAAGCGAGCTGGGCCTGTTTCACCTAGAAAAGAGAAGACTGAGAAGGAATCTGAACCATATGTACAAGTACCTGAGGGGAGAATGTAGGGAGGATGGGACCAAACTCTTCTCAGTGGTGGCCAGTGACAGGACAAGGGGTAATGGGGACAAGTTGAAACACAGGAAGTTCCATCTCTGTGTGAGGAAGAACCTGTTTACTGTGAGGGTGGCAGAGTCCTGGCACAGGCTGCCCAGAGAGGCTGTGGAGGCTCCTCCTCTGGAGATCTTCCAAACCCGCCTGGATGCCACCCTGTGCCCTGTGCTCTGGGTATCCCTACTTGCGCAGTGGGGCTGGACTGGATGATCTCTAGAGGTCCCTTCCAACCTCAACCATTCTGGAATTCTGCAAAAAGTATGAAAGCAAAGATAGACCTCATGGCAGCCATTTTTAAGGCCTGATAAAATTGAATACTCAACCATGATACAAGTTAAAGAGCTTTTTCAGATATTTCTGAGATCTAACAATGGCCAACTTGAACAGTTTGAATTGTCAGGTTGAAGACACTTCAAATTTGCTAGCAGCCCATTAGAAAATCTTGCACTGAGATATTTAACTGGGAACTAAGTGTGTTTACTGGTGTTAAAAAATATAAAGGTCAACATTTCATAGTGAGGTTCAGGGGAACAATGTCTTGATAAGTGCTTTGGAAAACTGATCTCTGAAATAACTTTGGAACCTCCCAATCTTATTTTTTAGCCCACTGGTAAACAGAAATGCCTGTAGGCACAGAGTGGACATAGACTTTTGAAAACTATGTTGTTACCCTGCTTAGTATGAAAGGATGCTCTTATGGATTGCTCTTTGGTGTGAACCATAAGAATGGGAGCTCAGGTGATAGTCACAAGACTAATATCCCTTGGCTCAGTAGGAAAAAATAGGAGTGGAGAGGAGAAAAGACGGGGAGAAGAAAACGGAGATTTTCTGTGGACGGTGATTCACGAGACAGACCTACCTGCTTTAATTACCCCATCTCATGTTTCATTCCCTCGACCATACAGGAAGCCTAAGGAAATGAATCTCAGGAGGCTAAATTTAGTCTCCGTGAGTTCCCATCTCTGACACAGACTGTGGTACTATATTAATTGAGAATCTATTTTAGCAGGAAATTCTCTCATTATGAAACAAATGCTGAGAGCGCCGTACGGATTATCATTTGATCTTGAAAGTGTGTGTATTCAAATTCAATCAGATCAGTATGACACATGATGCCATTTAATTTAAATTGAGTTAATGAATAGAGTACATTAGTCACAATATTTTTAACATTGTGTTGATAAAATCCTTTGCCCTGCAGGCATTAAGGACAAAACTCTTGGGCATGTTGCTGAGGTTACACCATAGTGCTAGTTCTTCTGCAAAATTAATGCAGCAAAATAAATAGTTTTTTTGTCCCTTATCATTCTCCAACTCTAATATTTTGAACTGGTTTTTGAACAAACATCCCACAGGTTTTGCTTTTATTTACAGAATCAGGATATTCTAGTGTTTACTAGTATCACTACTGCTCAAGTCACCCGTTCCAGAGACATCCATGTTCATGTAAAAGTTAATAGATTAGTAATAATGATGGATGCTGCTCAGTTTTGAAGGATTTAGACATCATGTGATCTTTTATTAAAACCATCTTTCTTGTCTATTATAGACCAGTATATTATCTTGTATTTTTCATTCTGCCTCAGGTCAAATGCAGATTTCTATAATATGCAAAGAACTAACAGTGGTAAAGTTTTATTTCCAGATTATTCAGAGTTGGTCCCACACTGGAGATGGTCATGCTTTATGTGTGTAAATCTGCGTAAAACTTTTCAATTTGCATTTTCCCTTCTCAATCAACTTTAGTTATTTATGATTTTGTGCATGAAATTTTGCTACACTTTTTTAAATCATAATAATTTTTTCAGAAACTACTTTTGCTGCTGGGAAAAACATTCATAACTGGAAAGCGTTCTTAACCTGTTTAGATCTTGACTTTCTTAAGCCCTTTGTACAATTTTGACTTCATTATGGCAGAGCATGCTGCATAGTCTGTGAGTATAAATCCATAGGTCATAGCTGGGCATTATGTAAATACATTATTTACATTAATGGGAAGATTTGATTTTTTTTTAATATGCTTTTGAAGATAAAAGGAAAGTTCTCTGAATGTAAATTTGCTTCCACTGACTAGTCATTCAAAAAGAGTGACTGGATAGTGACAAGTGTACCCTTTATAACTTGTATAACATTGAATGCCTTAGAAATGTTAGCATCATTCATGCTAACACATCAAAGTATTGCTAGTTGAACTAAAATCTCTCTGAAATGTTAATCTGTACCCTTAACTGTAGTGGAATGAATATACAGATGGTTCTTCTAATTACTTGGCTAAAGAAAAGGGGATGATTTCCTTTAATGATTTCCCCTTCTTCCCATACTGAAAGCAGCTCCAGTTCTTCCCTCCAGCTAATTTGGTGATTAAATGATGGCTTTGTCTGGCTCTCAGCTATTGAGATTCCACTGCAATTTGTTAAACTTCCCATCATGAAGTGAGGTGTGAACACACAAGGTTATGTAAGCTTGGTTCAGAGGTCATGTATTATAATCTTGAGCATTTAAAACCTGTGTTGGAAGATATGTCTGTCATCCCCTTACTCAACAGGTAGAAAAGGTGAGTCCTAAGGGGTAACATTACATGTTGGTTGCAGAAAGTCTTCAATGAGGGGATAGACCACAGGTATTTAGGCTCCAGATTCACAAGAGGTCCGTTTTCCCAAGTATACAAATGAAGAAATAAGAATTGTTTTACAACCTGTTGCTTGACTGTTTTACCCGGATATTTCTCCTCCTTAATATTGTGTGAGCGTTTTTTTTTTTAACGGGAATATGTTTCTCTGTCCCTTAGGCTAGCAGAACCTTAAGGAAAGCAGAGCTGCTCATATGATGGAAGAAGTATAGTGGTAGAGGCAGCAGCAGTGCCTGGCAGTGAAGCTGAGGTACAGGAGCAACAGAATACAGCACTGCTGATTCCCTGGCCTCTCACTACAGCATTAAAGGCCATTGCTGAGTCAGAATGACAAGAGAATCAAGAACCATTTGGGAGAGATCATCCTTCTTCAATAGGAAGCATTTCTGGAGCCATTGACTTCACCACTACACTGTGAGATAACACATGACTCAAATGGACTAGAGGGTGATGGTCTGAGAATAATTTCAAATCTTTTATTTTTTTCACCGTGTATCAGAACAAAGATTGAGACTTCACAAAATCTATTCTGAAAAAAACCCCAAATATCTGTGCAGTTGAGAAACAGGTGGCCTAATCACTACTCTGTTGGCTCATTTCCTCTACCTCGATCACAATGAAGCAGTTACACAGGAGTATGTTTTCATTGTCGGGGATGATCTCCAGCCAGGTGGACTCTGCCAGCTCTTAAAATATATGAGGGACAAACCTGCTGCCAGTGTTCACACCGTGCCTAAAGAGAGAGAAGGTCTCCATAACGCTCAGGAGTGCTGCTGAGAGGACGGGAATGCTGGAATAGGAGGACAATATCACATTGTTTATGGCCTCTTCTTCCTTGCAGTCAATGGAGTGCACTAACATGTCTGCAACTTTCCTTCACAGTCCTGCTCTTACTAGCTAATGCTAGTTGGCATAAGCATCCATAAGACTGGGGCAACACAAAGGAACTGATTCACTGAAGTATTTTGCTTTATTCAACAAGGCATCAAGCTGCTGTCATTATTTTTAACATTATTAAATAAATTATAATTTAGTAGCACATTTTTATTAAATATTCTGAAGGATATCATAGGCATTTTTGATTAAAATACCCAGTGTGAACTTCTTTCTTACTCAATCATTCCCAATCAACAATATTTTCTGTTCCATTTACAAGGTACCCCAGTTCTTTTTCAGCTATTGAAGAGGAGAGGACTTGGGCTCATGACTATGGAAAGACTATACCAGCACTCGGAGACTGATTGTGAGGTCAGACTTCAGTGCATTTTTCCTCTTCAGTTTTTATTAAACAGAATGTTGATGGCTTATTTGTTTGTTTGTTTAGTTGGTTTGTTTTATATTATTATTATTTTTGTTGTGGTGGCTATTGTGATTATTACTATTATTATTATTACTAGGGTTTTATGTGAAAACCATAAATAGGAACCATTAACCATATAGGACAGAGTCTTCGTTTTTTTGAAAAATACTATTGTGTGGATACCTTCATAAAAAGCTTTGGAAGGGATTGTTGGCAATAGCCATATATTTGGATTTTTGTCTGCTTAAAAAGAGACTTTGCAATGGTGGAAGAGGAATGGGAAAGACAGGGAAAATGGCTACTTAGAATTTCTTGCCTTATCTTCTTTTTCTCTGAAATGACAATACCTCATACAGCAGCAGGGAAAGGTGATTTGCATAGAGGGGATATCAACAGACCTAGATTTCCTTGTTTGTTCCACCACCAATATCTGTGCTGCTCCTTATCCTTGTACTGCTTCAGTGCAAAAATTATCCTTGGCTTTACTCTGTCTCATAAGGGGATGATACGGGTTTTAGATTGGAGTCAGAAAGGCATGTCCATTATTGTGTTCAAAATGGTGTGATATTCTTGGCTCGTTTAGCTTGCAGGCATGAAGATCTCTTTGGTTTGCGCAGAACTTACCTGCTCAAGAAAGTACTACGATACACAAGTCCAATTAGCATATATGAGGTGGACTTTTATGAAGCTTTGTAAGGAGGACATGATCCACTAATACTGGGAATGAAAAATATTTATATAATACTTCTCTTTCTTGATAGAAAATATTGTTTTATTGAAATATATTAATGAAATAGAATATATGCTAACAGAGGTAAGTAATGTAAACATCTGGGGAGGCTGGACCTGACAGATTTCAGCCAAGGTCTGCTCACATATAACATCAGAAAAGACTGCAGTGCACTTGAGCCATCAGTTATTCAGAAAATTGCATTGAACTACTACAAGGTTTTGCTGAAAATGAACACAAATTAAAATTCTGGATTAAAATCCCTTTGTTTTGGTTACAAAGCATGTCCCAACATGCTTTGGTTACTTATTGTGAAATCAGTACTCATAAAATAGTGGACTTCATCCATTTAATGAAGCAGGAGGGACTAGTTTGGTGGTAGACTTGGCATCCTAGACTGATAGTAGACCTTGCTCCTAGAGAGGAAGAAAGGATCTGCTCTGGAAACAAAAAATAAATAAAAAGAACAGATCACTTCTGACAGAGGAGCATTAGAGAAAAGATACTTGGAGACTAAACTGTCAATCTAATGACAATCATCCAATGGAATTGATAGTATCCAAAAGCAATAATAGGAGGCTTAGCATAAGCTGAGGAACTTTGCAAATAGAGTTTAATTTCTCCTCAGTAAGCTTCCTTTATTAAACAGTGGGGGAGTATTCAAAGAAAAGGCTGGAAGAGTTAGGATGGTCTCTTATCTTAGACTTCTTGTTTCAGAAAGGGGTGGGAAAGGTAACAGAAGTATCCTAAAGGAAAATGGTAGAGAAGGATGGCGGTGAATCTGGTCAGTATGGATATCTGCAGGAAAGGTGGGGTGCTGTGTGGGGCAGGGCCGTGCAGGGCAGGGGGGCTACATGGTGCGGCGCTGTCTGTGGTGCTGAAGGCTCCGCGCGGCTCCGGACGGTGTCTGGACCCCAAGCAAGGTTGAGCCTCTCTGGTGATGCCGACCTATCCGGAGTGCAGCTTCCCTGGAGGGTTGTCAGGCAGCAGCAACAGCGAGGGAAGGCAGGGGAACGCTATTTCCCCATGGAGCTGTAAAGAAGTGCCAAGAAGAGTTGCTGGCTGGGCAGCATTTGGCTACAAAGGTGCATCTTCTCTGGGCAACTCTTTTCTCTACCAGACCTGAAGGGCACACATGCCCCTAGGGCTTTACTATCCTCACTCCTCTCTGCTTACATCTGCAGGGAACATTTCTGATGCTGAGTTTCTTCAGGGATCAGAATCCAAACCACAGATGTTCCTGGGAGCTAATTCCCACAGTCTGTTCTAGCTTGGGGCATGTGTTGTTCTTGC
>JAWLRI010000097.1:935759-949141 GCA_034781795.1 Crypturellus tataupa | reverse complement strand
TCAGAATCCAAACCACAGATGTTCCTGGGAGCTAATTCCCACAGTCTGTTCTAGCTTGGGGCATGTGTTGTTCTTGCAGTCTACATCCCTCCAGGGCTCGTGAGCAGAGGAGAATCACTAGTTTTTCTGGGGTTGTAGGATGTTTTGGATCTGATTTTCCTCCATATGGCTTCGGTGTAATCCTTCTGGGTAAGGGAGACTTTCCAGCCTTTAGATCAAAGATGTTCGCATACCTCTTCCCAGATTAGTCCTCACTTAGTCATAAATAAAAAATAAACACACTTCACCATAACATGTCAGCACTATTGCCTCAAGTAATAGTTATAAATTAAAGAAAATAAATTCTCTAGATCTGATATTTCTCACAGTTTTGTCCCACTTCTTCTCTAATGTTTCACGGGCAGTCTACGTGAACTCTTATAACAACAACTGTCTCTTACTGTAATAAGGATGCTAATAGGATAAAAATTTATTTCAGTGGGAGTTCTACAGAGAGATCTGTAATACAAATCTTAAATTCTATTGATCTCATTCAAGACCATGGGGAGATAGTCAGGCTTGTTCACCCAGTCCTTATTTTTCAGCAAAATTCTACCTTAAAATGATCAATTAGCCAGTTGAACATGAATATTTCTCAAATCATCACCCACTTCCTCTGTGCTTTGCAAAAAAAGAAAATTAGGTCATCTTCTTTCCTCACCATTAATTTCTGTGTGGGTTTGTCTGGCAAAAATACCTTAAGGATGAAGTGGATAGGGGAGTGAGATCTGCTTGTGTCAAAGAAGAGTCAGTGACTGTAGTGATTCAGGTGTCTTAGCTGAAATATTTTTAAAGACTGTTTTTATAACTCTGTCGTTTCCCCACTTCGTAAACTGACTGCTCTGAAGAGGTGCCAAGATAAGCAACAGTGAAAGGTCACCTGGCAAGCGTTCAGGCTCTGCTCTGCTTGATCTGAACAGGCAAATTCCAATCAAAGGACCTAAAAGGAACATACTGGGACTTACAACCCTTTCTCAGAGATGTCTATGTGTGTGGTGGGTGCATGTGTAAAATTTTAAATTATATTTTTGAATTTAATCAATGAGACAACTGTTGAAAATGGTGATAGTGGTGTTACTTCCAAGTAGGAGCATGTGAAGCCCAAAATCTAGATCTGTATTTGTGTAAGGTGGAAAGGTGCATTCTGCAATCCAAGCCTGATGCAACTAATTATACATCATGCATGTGATAAATGGATCAAGCATTCACTTAAAAGGCGATGTTTTAGCCCCCATAGTACATTGACTTCTCCAAAAGTCAACAGTTCAGAGGAGAAATTTGTTGTCCTCTTGCTTAGAAGTGTTCTATTTTCCATAGTGAGTTTGTGCTTTTAGTATTGTCCCAGTGACTTAAGAAGAACTTGCAAGAATAGCCACTAGGATCCAGTCCACTTTGTGGATCATGATGTTCTAGTTAAGAACCACAGATATGGGACAAGCATGTAAAAACAACATCAGTTTTAAGACATTTACCACTTTGTGAAAGCCAGGAAGCAGCTGTTTCTGCTCCAGGTGTGTAGAGCTGGACAGGTTGGCATAAGTGATGATGAAAGCTCCGCTGTGAAATGTTACTGTGACATGTTGGTCTTCGCGTAGACATCTCATATTCCTTTGACTTGAGGAAGACATAGGTTTCATATTAGCCACCAATCAGCATTCCTATGCATGATGCCCTTATATCCTCAGAATGTCAAACCAGTTCTGTTGTGATCGTAATGCAGTTCTCGTGACCTTTTCTGTTTTAATGAGAAAACACTGTGTGAAATAGACTTTTACTCAGTCCCTGAAGGACTTTGACATCTAAGCTAGGAAATTCAAGCAACACTAATATTTGCAATTTTAAAAGAGAGGAAGATTTCTTTGGGATAAAATGCTGAAGTGCTTTTTCTGTTCAATCTGCCAGTAAATATGATCTTTCTAGGTCTTTGCTCTAAAATATAGCTGAGCTGAAGCAGCTTTCTGCCTGAAGTCAAAACAAACAGAACGTCGCTAACAGATAGAGGATGGGAGCCTTTAAAACAGGAAAGTATCAGTTATTTGATTCAGAGGTGAAGAAAGCACATTTTAAGATGCGGGAAAACACAGAAAAATTGCTCGATACATCTTAAAATGGAAGAACCTCCAAATTTACTGATCGATTTGTGTGACCTGAGCATTAAGGTGACCTTGAAGGCTACTTAGATTTTATTTTGTTTGATTTTTATTCTCAGGTAGGAAAGTATAAAGCACTTTTGTCATAAAATTACATTGAGATTTGCTCTACAGCTATTGGGAAAGAAATAGAGAAAAATAACTGTATTAAAAATGTGATTTTCAATTTTTATGCTTGCACTGATACTATTAGGAGGGTTCTTTCTTAGAATAAGAAATAATATTCCAGCAGGATATGGACAATATGAAGGCCACTTAAAAATATTCTTAGTTCATTTTGTTATGCCCTTTTGGCTCATGCTAGCTACTAAATCCTAATAAAATCAGTTGAGAGGTTCACTTTGACTTCAGTAGGATTTAGACCAGGCCTTTATTTCTCTTAGACTAAATTAAATAATTGTTCTCATAAGTGTTAGGAAATAATTATGCGGAATGCTGCTTATGACCAAAGGGTGTGAACCTCCTGGGAGGTGAAAGGAGTAGGAATCCTCCGTATTCTACTCTACTGTTGTGATCTCTCTCCTCTTCTAGATTTGGGCACAATTGCATGGCTCAGAATCAGCTTTGGATAGGTTTGAAATGTCCATCTATCAGGTATAGTTGTGGGAGAACAGCACAGGTCTCACCAAAGATTAGTTTCTGCTTTCAGTTTAGGGAAAGGATTATTGAACCACCTGAAATCTACTTAAATCTCTGGTTTATGTCAGTCACTCTTCCCATTAAGTCCAAAGAAGGAAGTGGGCCTCTGTGCTGCCTCCCAGAAAACAAAGGGTTAATATCTCTTTGGAGTAAACTAGATTACACATAAACTGTCCATTGAAGTGTCTAAATCCACTGTGTGTCTTGAGAAAAAGAAATCTTGAAATCTTCTCTGCACCAAAGCGTTTATAAGTTGTTAGGGAGTAGTTGTTGTTTTTTAGATAATTTTAGCTGGCATAAATGGACGGAATTAAACTGATTTTTCTCTATTTGAAGTCCTGCTCCCTGAAGTGCTTGAAATGGAGGAGAGTTAAGGGAGCGTTAGGGCAATACTTAAGGGCTTGATGGTGAAGATTAATGTATTAACATCTAAGCAGCTGTCCTGACCCCTTTACACTGCGTTACTGAATGGATAGTGTTGGTTCTGTGGTATAGAAAATGTTATTGACTACAAGCCTGCTGCAGGAAACACCCCAAATACATTTGGACAACTGTAGCATTAGAAATAGTTTGCCATAATTCACTGCAGATGAACTTGTACAACTAAGCTATTTGGATATATATCTTTCTTTCCTGATACTTAAAATATTATATTTTCACAGTGAAAGTCATGTAAGCCTCTCTGAAAAGACTGGCAGGGGGTGAGCAAATAAATTTAAGTAAAATAAGCCGCTTTTTACTACATGTTCAATAGGCATTTCTAAGCATAACTTTATTTACTGGCTAAGTAGCTGAGTCCCTCTAGTGGCACTAACATTTATTTTGCTTCATTTTATTAAAGGTCTGTTTTACAGTCGTATTACAACAGCAAATTCACAGGAAGCCTTTTCACACGCCGAAAAGGACTGTGGCAAGGGGAATCTTGGATTAGATACAACGCAGGGTCACGGTAATGAATACAAATTGATTTAGAGCTGAGTGGAGCAATTAGAGATACCCTGCGAGGAGAAGGGGTTGCTTTAAAGGCTAGTTGAGAACTCACTGCTTTCAGTAAAATACATGCAAAGAGCAACGTAACATCCAGGACAACCAATGGGGACAAAAAGCTTGTACACAAATATATAGTGACCTAGTAGTGAAGACTGTTTAAAAACACGGATCTCCACTCAGCTGATAAACGTGCATCAGCCTCCCTCTCACGCCTACGTTCGCTCCCCTCTCTGTCTCCTCTCCCAGTCTCTCTGCCACGCACACAGACAGGCTCGGGGATTTGCAGCAGACAGACATCCAGTGCACTTCTTGCTGTCCAAAGGAAAAAGAATCCTAGGGGATTAAACAACCGCAGCAGTAAGTACTCCCTGCATTAAATGTTTATTAAATGGCATGCTGTCAAAGCCTAGATTTAATAATAAATACAAAAGGACTTGGTTATATTTTTCCTAGGGACTGCTGAGAGCTGCCTCCTGAGGATTACAACTTCACCTTTTGCTTTTGCAGATGCCTGTTCATTATCCATGTGGCAACCTCTGGACACCGAGTAATCCATTCGTTACCCACGCTGATGAAGTGCAAGAATAGTGCAGTGACAGCTGCTACACCTGGCTGATGACAGACTGCGAGAGGAGGCAAATGATGAATTCAGACAATTTAACCTCCCAAAGCTTCTTCTCCGCTATTCGTAGCAATGCCAGCAATTTATTCTCAGGGCTCCAGTTTGTTCAGTCCTTCAAGCCACTCATCATCCCCTGCTACTCCCTGGTGGTTTTTATTGGCATCATTGGGAACTATCTCCTCATCTATGTTATCTGCAAGACGAAGAAAATGCACAACGTCACCAACTTTCTGGTAGGCAATCTGGCTTTCTCAGACATGCTCATGTGTGCAACCTGCGTGCCCCTGACCCTCGCCTATGCCTTTGAGCCCAGAGGATGGGTGTACGGACGTTTCATGTGTTACTTTGTTTTCTTGATGCAACCGGTCACTGTGTTTGTCTCTGTCTTTACCTTGACGGTCATCGCTGTGGACAGGTACTACGCCATGGTGCACCCCTTCCGGAGAAGACTCACAATCCCTATTTGTGCTTACATCCTCGCTGCTATCTGGCTGCTGAGTTGCACCCTGGCTGCCCCGGCCTTGGTCCACACTTACCACGCGGAATTCCCAGAGCTGGACTTCTCCATCTGCGAGGAGTTCTGGTTCCACATGAAGCGAGACCGCTTGGCTTACGCCTACAGCACTCTGATTATCACGTATGTGCTGCCTTTGGCTGTCATCTCGCTGTCCTACCTGAGAATCTCCGTCAAGCTCAAAAACCGAGTGGTTCCAGGCAACGTCACCCAAGGGCAGGCAGAGTGGGACCGAGCACGGAGGAGAAAGACTTTTCGCCTGCTCGTCTTAGTGGTGGCAGCCTTTGGAGTCTGCTGGCTGCCCCTGCACATCTTCAACGTGATAAAGGACATAGACATCAGCCTGATCGACAAGCAGTACTTCAACCTCATCCAGCTGCTGTGTCACTGGTTTGCAATGATGTCTGCTTGTACCAACGCCTTCCTGTACGCCTGGCTCCACGACAGCTTCAGGGGGGAGCTCAAGAAAATGTTTGCCTGCAAAAAGAAGAAAATCGGACCCACTACAAACTGCATTGTGGCCAGTGTAATGCTGTGAACACGGGAACTGGTGGGAGGCACTTCCCTGTTGGTAAAACTGTAAGTTATTCCCACTTTTAATAACGATCAGGGCTTGTGATGATCAGCATCTCTCCCCTGCTGGGGAAGCAGTGGCTGAGAGAAGCCACCTCCCAGAAAAGTCTTTACCTCTTTGACAAAAGTTAGAGGCCAAGGAGATCTTAGGACAATCAGATCCTCTTACTTACAGCACAAGGCTTCTCCCCATCTGTTCTGGATGTTGCTGGCATCCTTGCAATTGCTCAAGGAGTTGGAAGAGCAGCATTTGCAGCAGGACCACTCAGTTTCTCCCTGTTCCACAGTGCAGGAATATTTACTTCATGCTTTGCAAGCCCAGAATTGCCATCTGATGCCAAACCTGCTGTCTCACAACCCTGCACAGAGCAGGAAGCAAAATAAGCAGGGATACCGGAGAGGGGACGTAAAACTGGAGTGAAGTTGCAGCTAAGCCTAACTGTGATGCAGAGTGAGTGACTCTTTACACTTACCTGGTGGACTTACTGCTGCTGCTAGCGAGGAAGCACAGACAGAAACAACATGTGGTGGAAACTCATCCAATTCAGGACCATGTTATGGATGGCCATTAACACTGAATCACGTTCCTGACACTGTCCCGTGTGATCCCACTTGCTGACTCTGCTGCAAGGTGTCTGTAAGCAGAAAAGCTCTGGAAAGAGACACTGCTTTTTCTGAAGTGGTTTCCTGTAACATGCACATTCCGAATCTTTAATGGCCTGATGAAGTATTAGATATTAAACAGAGATTTGCAGCAAAGCAGCACAACCAAGGTGCAGTTTCAGCCCTGCTGTGCCCTCTCTAACTGCACAGGGCCAGGAGGTACGAGCCGCCGGGCAGTTCACATAGGAAATGGGAAAGCAAAGAAAGAGACTGCAGTAATTCTGCCCTGTAAATCTACTGCTGCTGTGCAACTGCGAATGCTGTTTTGCTCATCAGCAATCAGAAAGTTGATCTGGTTAAAAAAAAAATCCCATCTGCATACGCACACCCTGGGGAAAGCATTGTGAAAACATTTTGAAATCCCTTTCCACAAATTTGCTTAGACTTTCAAGCTGTAATTTCTGTTGTTTGTAATGAGGAGCTGAATATTAGACGCTCATTATAGAGACATTGAATTAAGGAAGTCTCTTTAAAGTGGACATTACTTGCTCTCTCACTGTATTTAAATGTACTTAACTGCCTTTCTTTTCTTAGTTTAAAGATTTTGATGACTTAGTAAAAGATATTTTGCTTTTGTTGTATTTTAGGAACTCTAACGTTTATTTTTCTTGCAGCACAACATAGAAAGTTACTGGAATAACTGGAGATTTCAAAAGGGCAAAAAAAAAAAATCCAAACTAATCAAATTTTTAAAACTTTTCAACAATTGTTTCAGGGCTTTTTTGAAGAGAACAGAGAGTAGAATATCAAGAAAAAAAAAACATTAATAAACATTAAAACTATAGTGCAAAAAGTAAGTTTAAATAACACAACAAAATCTTGACTTTTAAAGATTTTTATTGTTACTTCAAGGCTATTAACTTGTCAGTTTGCAAGGCCTAATTAGAACAGAGGTGACACTGAGAGGTCAGTGTTTACCACCTCAAGACTAAGCGCAGGCTTAATACAAAGTGATCCAGAGTCCAGCAGAGCATCTAGAGAGACTGTTAACCACAGCAGCCTTGAATCATTTCCTTCTTGTGCATCAGGTTTTTACCCTCATTTCCTGGCATTATTAATGTTCTCTTGACTGTGGATGGCTGCTGCAAAGAGCTGTATAAAGAAAATGAGTTTACATTCATAGTTTACATTTACCTTTTTTTCTTTTTTTTTTTCCATGATAGAAACGAGCTGTTTTCCCCCGCATTCGCTGTCCCTGGGTCCTGTGGCACCTCACTCAGGAATGCACCAGGAATACCTGCCTATGGACAGCCCCTATTTGCAGCATTGCCGAGGTCCGTGGTCACCCTCAGGAGCTGGTCAGGAGTATCCAGCAGTGCAGGCACCACGGGTGCTCCCAGCACCCTCATTTAAGCGCTGGCTAAACATGCACATGCCTTGAATCCATCAGGACTTGAGCTTCCACCCAGGACCTTGCTGTTAATGTTGCATTTTGGACCAGAAATGTTGGAGCCGGCCCCTTGCCTCATGTCCTTCTCAGTCACTTGTGGGTCTCGATTTCATAGATACACCCTGAAAAGACCTGTGTGCAACCTCCACGAGGTCCTGAGCTCCAGCCAGTGCTTCGTGACTGCTGCCTCAGTGCTGGGGTCTTGCAGGGACCTTTTATTGAAGGTTTTTATGGTGCACTGAAGAAGTCTGGCTGCATCTCCTCAGCCCTGCTCCTGAATGCAGCCCCAAGGACTTCTGCTAAATGTAATTACTGTTTTTGATGATTTCCAGAGTAATAAACAATAATAAGATTTAGAAGCATGTTGGTGTACTTCTTTAATCCAGTTATGCAAATAATTATATTAAAGGGCTCCATGCGAAATGTGTTTGCTGCCTCCACCCTTCTCTAGGGAACAACTGAAGTTCTCGGAGGGCCTAAGGCTCACCAGGATAGTATTTTGGGTGGTGTAATTTCTAATTACAATCTAAGAAACCACTACATGCTTTGATTTTATAAAGTGGCACAAATCTTAACTTGGGGAATCTACTAACTTTCCCTACAAGGGCTTTAGTAGTTTCTTTTATGCATTTGTATCCAAGGAAGCTGCTCTGCAGGGATGGAGCTGGGTTTGCTCCTGAGCTGAGGTCTGGCCGGATGCTCTGCCACTTTCCTCATCTGCTGGGGTTTTACTCTAGGTGTTCACAGAGACTTTCAGTAGGTAAGTGAAAGTCTGAGGTGTTCTGGATTTTACTGCACTAATGTTATTTATGATGGCCCTTACGACTATTCCTAAACGTCAGCCTCTTGCAAACAGCCTCACTGCATTTGAGCAATCTATGCAGCTATACCACACAGTCGTTGGAAGGACTCAGAAGGCATCAATCTAGCAAATACGCTCTATTTCCAAGGTTTGCAGATGCAAAGAAGCTTAATGGGATTTAAGCTGCTCCCTATGGCAAAAGTCGGGTGATATTAAAAGGCAATGCAGTTATGAACAATGTGAAAGTGTAAACTGCAGCCTTAGTAGAAATGAAAAATCAGGTTTTCAGGACAAAATCTGCTAAATTTTAAACCAGGCAAAATAAAATAAAATAAAATCATAAAATAATAAAAAGAACTCAGTTATGGTTAAGTGTCTTTCCTAGACCTTGAAAACAACAACTGACAATTTTCACCAATGACAATACTGGGTGTTTCATTGCTTTAACTAAGTTCTCTCCTTGTGCTTTTAAGATGAGAAGAAAGGGTGCAGACATTACACTTGGGGCCTGGCAGATTATCGGGGATGGGTGAGGGCAGAGCCTCCTGCAAGGCCATCTCACAGGAACACACTGAGGGCCTCCCAGCTGGTATTTTTTATACCAACTAAACAACAGATGTTAAATATTGTTTGAAATGAACAACTCTTGCTTGTCAAGGTGGCATTAGTAAGCTATAATTAGCTGTCTATGATTAAACAGAGTATAGATATAAGACAAAAACTCTACATCTACAACTGAAAGAAAAGCCAAGTTGCCCAATGCACCCATCAGACTGCCCCCCAGATGAGAGGAGGTCTTCTCTTGGAGAGAAAGCACTCTCTCTTCCTTTAAACTTCATTCTGGTGGTTAAAGTATCAAGTTTTATATTGACCTGACATCCAAAGCTTTCCAGTAAACTCAATCTCCTGCATGAAGTGTTTTGCAAAACTGCAGCTGGTAGGAGCAAACCTGGTCTGTTTGCCACCCGCAGTCCTGGCTTTTGGGGTTGTGCCAAGCAAATATCCCTGCCCACACTCAGCACCTTCGCTGCAGACCAGTAACATTGCTAACTCCTTCTGTGGATCGCCCCCATTGAGCCCAGACTCCCTCTAAGCCAACAGAATTTGGCCTCTGAAAGTCCCAGAGAGTCACAGAAATGTCTAAGGTACCTGCCCACTCCAGTGAGATCTTTCCTTCCAAAACCATTATCGCCCTCCTCGTTCCAAGAGCAGGCCACAAATGAGCACATTCCTAACTGTACTGATATAACCAGTTGGGAAGATTTTCCAGGCTTATTTCAATCGCAGTTTGTATATGTTTCTTTTCTCCCTGCTCTCCCAGCCCTGCCAGTCTTTTGAAATCATTTATCAGTTTAAAAAACAACCACTAGAGGCTGTAGGCTGGAAGACAGCGAATGCCTAAAAGCTGTGTGAAATCAGGAAGAATACTGGCGTCTTCTTGGTGTTGATCAGGGAAGGGAAAACATCCAAACGTTCTCTGATTTAGGTATACTGTAATCCCCTAAGGATTACACGGGGAATGCTGTAAGCTGCTTAGACCTAGTTGTGAGATGCTCAGGCTGCATCCCTACAGCTACTGCCGAATTACCCCAAATGTCAAGGGTTAAAGGCATGAGGCTCACGAACATCTCATTCGAGTTATGCCTCTTTGGGATCTGAAACCTAACCTCTTCACCAAAAAGCTGATAGTCTTGTCTGTTTTTGTTTACTTTCCCATTCTGCAGCCTGGTTTGTCAAACTAAGTTAATTAAGCTAGTAATTTATATAAATAATTATAGATGCACTCAGGATTTCCCTGCTTTGTGTCTCTGGTAATCAACTTGAGATCACTGCTATCTGTCTGTGGCTGACTGGGCTTTGCATTCTTTGCATCTTGTTTATATTAATTAACACCATTAAGTAGTAATTTCCTTGTCTTTTCTCTGTAGGAATCATATGAATGAGGGGAGGAGATGGTTTTAATTCCTACATATCTGTCAGGCACTGGAGACACTGCTATTAGTCCTTTGGCAGCTAGCATGGAGGCAGAGACGCTCATTTCAGGAGGCTTAATAATTTATGGAATAGCAAGGAGATTTCTGCACAGCTCCCTGGTATTGAGAAAGCTTAACTGGAAGAAGCTGCTGCTCTTCTGAGGCTGGATGAGGGAAAATGCAACAGGAAAATAAAATGGCAGCGATGAAGAGATAGATGAGCTGTGGGGGCATGCACTTGTGAAAGGGTCTTTTATAAAGCTTGCTGGAAAATGCAGGAGCCAAAACATAGGGCTGCACCTCTCAGCAAAGGCATCTGTGGGAGATGTGTGCTGGTCTGGAGGAAATGGGATGAAAATAATCCAAATGCCACCTGAAGAGCTTTTCATGAGCTACATTACTAATTAGAAATTATTTTTTTGCAATCACATATGAAATATTTCAAAAGACAAAGAAAAACCTTCAGCTTGCAGTTTTGGAATGTTTTCCCCTTAATTATTGGATGTTTTAAATCCAACATCTACCGCTATTGTGCATAACTTAAACCAGGGGACTGCCATATGCTGTGTGTACTGCTTCAGAAGGTTTCAAATTTATTTTTAATATTACTGACTTTGTTAAGGTTCAAAAATTATCATTGTGAATCACTTTTCCATTAAAATGTACCCTCACATCTGTTCTATGGAATAGCGTTTATTTTTGAACCACCAAGACAGCACAGTTTTATACTTTTTTCACCTAGAAAAGTTGTATGCTGTGTCTAACAACATTAGCATATTTTCAGAGTTCATAAAATTGTTAATTACTAAATGAAGAAACACATTTTCCCATGAAAGAGTATAAAGTGGCATTAAACAGCTCTAAACATTGCTGGTTTGAGATAAAACAAGACTATGAAAGACAGAGATCGAATTGCGGAGATTGAAGGACATTCCATGTCCTGAAGCCACTGAATGTAGCTTATTGAAAAATTGTCTTTCTGTGGTTCACCAAGAGGAGGACTTGCTTTCTACTCCTGTTCATTTTAAGGTAAGATGTCTGAATATCAGGCCTGAGTTTTTTCAAAAACTTCAGATTTGATCCTCACCATTTTAATAAAGCTCCAAATGTGTCTCTTCCTCCTACTGAGAGTATCATCTCTTCTGTTTGCTTTTCCTAGCCACTTAAGATGTGTTATCTGAAGATCCCCTTCACTTCAGACTATGCAGTATCACTTCTGCTTGCAAACCTTTTCAACCTGTGTAAAAAAGCTGCAGGAAACAGACTCTCCATGCTGCACAAGCTGGCAGACAGCCTTCTATCCATATGCTTGTGGGCAGAAGCACTATCATCTGAGCAGGAAGACAAATCAATACTAATTAATGCTCTCCTAGAAGGTAAACTGTCTGTCTGCAGTGAGTAATGCAACAAGGAATCGTGTAGGCTGGTTTTGCCTTTGCTTTTTTGCACCATAGAAGAGTGGGTTGACAGTCTGCTACTTTCATTGCTGACACAAGTGAAGTGACCATTTTGGGTGACATAACTATTTCATCTGTCTGGTTAGTAACATAAGCTGCAGTTCCCAAAGACTGGAACATGCCTAAAATGCTTGAGAGCTCCCAGTATTTAGTCTCATGGAGTAGCCAGAGCTACCGCCCACTTGCAGCAGGACAGATGCTGTTTTCATATAGATGCCTATAGGTATATATTCATTTTTGCAAGGCAGCAGACCTTTTCAGCAGCGAGGGTTGCTGGCTATTAAAATGATTTCCTTATAGGAGCGATGGATTCTTTAACACTGGCAATCCTCAAATTAAATGTGTATCTACTTAAATTAGATATTTTTCAAATAAGAATAAACAGGAAGATCTTGTAGTTTGTTTTGCATTAGAGGCTAAAGTCTCTATTAATTGTGATGGTCTCTTCTAACCTCACTGAATCTGTATTTTGGGGAGGTTTTTTTTGAATAAGTCATAATTTTTGCTAGAAGATGAGTTCATGAGAACATCGAAATATGAAAGAAAATTCATAATAGGAGAAAGCAAATATTAAAAAATGGCAAAGGCTGGTTAGCGAATGTTGTCTCACAAGCTATGGTAGCAAGTTCTAATTTATTATGTTTATGCTGAAGGGTTTACAAAGGTGCCAAATCAATTGCTATTACATTAACTTCAGAGGGAAGGTTCAGTAGTTGGACTACTGGAAAGGGAAAAGGGTTTTTATATGTATCAGATCTTTTAATCACAGATAGACGCAACAATTTCAGCTTTTGGGAAATGAATTAGTATTGTTAGAGGAGGTAAAATCCTCCTTTATTGCAGTCCCTTCTGGCAAGGTTTGTTCTCAGACATGAACAATTTTGCTTAATTGCTCTATAAAAGTACATAAATTTAAGCAAAGGGACCAGTGTACACTGGCTCAAATGTGTGAATGAACGTCAATCATAAACCTACAATATTGACTTATATTCTGCTCACCATTTCTTACAGTTTTGAACCACAGTTCCACCTCCTATTTGTACGGTTAATCACTCCTGAGACATCTAAAACATATTTCTTCTTAATGTAAGGATCATTAGAGAAGGTCCCAAAGTCCATTACGTAATTCCTAGCGTATTTGCAATAGATAAATCTATTTGGACTCTTACTTATTTCCTTGTTTTCTTTCATGTGTTCACAAAGATTTTATTCATTCCAGGGCTTTTTTGATATAGGAAGGCAAGGTGACTGATGCACCGATCCCTGATTAGCCTTTTCCTCTCATTCTTAGTCATGGAATACATTTGCCCATATTGTTTTATCGCTTCTTTTTCTTCATATGGTCTGATCTTGCCTTTAGTAGAAAATACGACCAACACAACAGGAAAGAGAAGCTCAGATGATAGTTGCATTTCCGTCTTTGGTGCTGGCTTTCACTTGCAACCTTGTTGTGGGAGAAATACAAGCACAGCGTGTGGCTTGATCAGTCACTCCATGATCTGGCAAATATGTGCACCAGCTGCCTAAAGTGCTGCTTGTAGCTGCTCTTCTGACCTCGGCCTCACAGCAG
>JAWLRI010000097.1:893698-927763 GCA_034781795.1 Crypturellus tataupa | reverse complement strand
CGCTCGGCCGCCAGACGCGCGCGCGGCCGGCCCACGAGGCGGCCATGTGGGGCGGCAGGCAGCGCGCGGCGGAGCGAACCGGCTCAGGGCTGCTTCGCCTTTTCCTCCTTTTTTTATTTTTCCCCCCGCAAGCGCCCTAAACACGGGCCTTAATCATCAGCACTTCTGAAGCACTCATCATTCTTGTATCCAGGCAAGGAGCCTTGTTATTACCCTTGGAGAGATACTGCATTCCCTCATTTCCTCGGGAAGAGGGGCTGCCAGCAGGACCCAGCCTGGCCCTGCCTGGTTTATTTCAGATTAAAAGTGTCCGCGGGGAGATGCCTGTTCATCCCCAGCAGGTCCTCGGTGCAGCCCCAGGAGTAGATGTAGGTGCCAGGCCACCAGCAGTCACCTCTGCTAGGTAAACTGCATTACTTCTGCTTAGGGAAGAACATATTAGCGTGGATTTTAAAAATTCCTGTGGATAACAACGGTGACAGAAGAAGGTATGCTACGTTTTTTTGCGGCTTATGCCATAGACATAAGCGGTGTTTTTCCATTTGGGGAGGAACATCTCCATTGGGGAGGTCCATGCACGTCTTGACCACGTTGGCCACCTCGGAGCCTTCATCTATGGAGCAGCAGATTGCAGTGTCCTTGGACCCAGACTTTGGCCCCAGTTGGCCAAAACTGGTTGGTCAAACTTTTGATTTTGGTAGTCTGACAGGTTCAACTGTAGTGCTTGAAGAGATGCTTAGAAAAATGGGAAAAACTTTAAGGCTTTTAGTGTGTTACTGCCCACACTTTGACCCGTTCTGATCTACAGCTCCCCATAATGAATTAAGAGCATAAAAACAAAGGGTTTTTTCGGCAAATCTTGAATTTGTCCCATGTGAGGGAGTTATGGGGTGCACATATCATAACATATAACATATATACACATACATATATCTCTTAGAGGGCTCCCTGCACACTACATCGGTGAGTGTTCACATGGGGAAACCGAGGGATGTTTCAGTCCCGCTCATGTATGAAAGAGCCAGTCACTCGGAGTGAAGCAAATACTGTATGGATGTGATATCTCAAGTTATATAATATCATGGCCAAATCTCTGCAGCTGGATATCATCAAATCAAAATTAGAAACTCATTGGAAGGAAAGGACAGTCTTTGCACAGATTGCCTATAAATCTGCAATAACTAGTTCTCCCTGGGCGTAACATCAAAAACATTTTTTAGCGTCTCATTAGTAAGAAAATTTATTGCTCAACTATTGAACTATGTCGATTTTTGAAAACATTGTGTGAATAATTCCAGAAAGCATGTGTTTGATTTGTATTCGTTTTGTGCCGCTGGATACAAAAAGTGGCTTTTACCCTATGATGAAATGACACTAATCATGGAATTAAAGGGCGAAGCATGTCTACAGTTTTGGAACAAGGTAAATTTTTATAAATATGCTAATGCCCTCCCTTCCCCATAAGTCAAAGTAACATTAAGGAGTTCATATCCCAGCTGAGCTTTTTTTGAAAAAAAGGCCCAATTACAGTTCTGTAGAAGGGGAAACTCCTCCCAACCCCTTATTATTTTTTCTTTGTGCTGTAGTGTGTTTCCCAGCTGTGTCTGTTGGCCAGTTTTGCGGCCAAAATAGCCTGAAAAAAGATGGAGAAGGAGGGAAAAGGTTTAAATTGAATTCAACATTGTCCACATAGGATGAATGGATGGAGTTTAGAGTGTGATATTTATTGATAGTGATGCATGTACTTTAGCACTGCAGAGTGTTATCTTTTCTCACCTTTTAGTGATAGGAAGGGTAGAATAAAAGGCTGCCCAAGCAAGTGTGGGCGAGGAAAGTACACAAAGCATTAGCAGGGCACTTAGGCAACATTACCGTTCATTAAAGTGCTCTCACTGGAGTTTTCTCTACAAATAAATGCTTGCAAGCAGGCCCTGAAGCATCAGGAATGCCTCCTGCCAAAGACGGGGGAGTATCCTGCCCTGTTCCCGGCCTGCAGATGTGCTGTCCCTGCAGCTCGGGCATCCTGCATGGTCCGGCCCTGCATCCCGTCCTCTCCAGCTCTGCAAAGAGGAGGCCGCTTGCTCAGGCAGACGTGTCTTGCAAACCCTAAGCCAGTTCCTGGCAGAGATGGGGCCAAAACGGGTCTCATTTTCACTGCTATTCCTAAGAAGATTTCAGTGAGGTGGGCAGCAGGGCCTGATGAGAAGGGACTGAGCGGGGTGCCCTGAGTGAGATGCCTGCAGCACTGCCCCTCTTCAGAGTCTCAGACCTGCCCGTGTAGCTTGTTTCTGAGTGCCAGTGTCTTTACATTCAGTGGTAGCTCCCTGTGAGTTTTTAAACAGCAAAACTTGAGCTCTCGGCGCATCGTTTGTGACTGCTGCCTGTGCAGATGCAGACTGAGCTTCCAGGAGACCCGGCTTAGCTGAGGGCAGCCCCACTTCTGAGGCCAGCCCAGAGCTAAACCAGCCACTGAGTGCCTTGGCGTGGATTCACACTAGCGTTTGGGGAAAAGGGGGACAAACAAGATGTGGAATTCAAACCCTTGCATTTGGAAATGGAAATGGTTGATTATTTTTATCACTCCGTTAGCAGGATTTCTTTAGTGCCTTTGCTTCGGCCCTGAGCTCTTCCTCCCTGTGCAATATGTCCTGTAACAGCAAACTAGCGATCAGCGCTTACATCAGAGAACTTGTGATGCGGAGAAAGGAAAAAGGAAGGAAGGAACCGAGACAGGGAGGCAAGTGATCTGTTCAGGGTTACCCACACATAGTTCAGTGGCAAGTCAAAAATCAGACTCAGGCTGGCTGGATCACAGTCTGAGCCTACCAAATCATATAAAATACAACCAAATTCCCAGTGTTTCTGTTAGAGAATTACTTTTTTCTTTCTTTCTTTTTATTTATT
Organism: Crypturellus tataupa; assembly: GCA_034781795.1. Classification (NCBI taxonomy): domain Eukaryota; kingdom Metazoa; phylum Chordata; class Aves; order Tinamiformes; family Tinamidae; genus Crypturellus; species Crypturellus tataupa. Next base: position 924,859 of record JAWLRI010000097.1, on the reverse strand, counting down.
TTTTCTTCAATAGGCAAACTGTAAAAGAAGTGTTTGTATGTAGGTAGTGTTTTCAATCTATAATTCAATTTTATGAATAGTCTCATCATTCAGCTGTGCAAAGGGCCAGGGGGGACCAAGCCCTTCCATAGGTGTCTGAATGGGGTGATGCAGCCGCCCATGGTCTCCTGTCAGGGCACCACAAGGTGCTTTACCGAGTGCTCTGTGAGGGGGAGAGGTTTCCTCCCACTTTTAGGCACTCTGATCTTAGCATAATCAATCTCTTCACTGCACAAGTTTCCCAATTAAGGCGTTTTATCCACTTGCTGTTGCTTGGGACGAGCGGTATCCTCGTCTCCGGCTGGCGTGGGAGATGTGAGGGCAGCAGGTCCTTCCAGGGACCCTCAGCAAAGCCCCCCGAGCACCTTTATGAGCCCAGGGCCTCGGCGCACGGCTCGGGATGGCACCAGCAAAACTCCCCCGTCTTCTTGCAGCTGTGCTGGGATCAGCTCTCCCAAACATTCTCGGGAAATGAGGAGACAGAGGCACGGCCCTGTTCTCGCTGAAATGAACGGGCAGCAGCGCTAGCCCCTCCACGACCCGGCTCTCACACCAAGCCCAGCATTACGAGGCGATGGATCAAAGGGCTCCAGCTGCTCCCATACTGCAAATAGTCCTATACGTTGTGCACAATTACGCCCCAGCATCTCCCTTTCCATACTTTATAGGCTCAGGAGCCCGTTGGGTGAGAACCAGCGCAGTTTTCCAGCGGAAGACGTGCGGGAACACACACGGACGTCACTGCCACTGCGTAGCAAGGAGCCGGCACGCCGAGGGCGGCCTTCCCGGCGGCGTGGGCTGGAGCAGGAGCTGCATTCCCCGTGCGTCCTCCCCGCGGCTCTGCCTGCGAGAGCGGCTGCACGTGGGGCTCTTCAGCCACAGGGTGGCATCTCACGGACGCCCTTCGGAAAGCTGGTGCTGCCGCGGTGAATCCAAAGTTGTTAAAAATCACCTCTGCTTTGTTAACGCAGCTCCCCACAAGGGAGGTTTGGTTTTGGTTAAGAGTGTGCAAAAACTGTGCGAAAGACGATCCTTTGGCCCAGTTGTTTTAGCTGATCCTGAAGTGATCCCTGCGATCACTTTTTAAAGCGCACAGCCTATGGAATGGACCAACTGGGCTGTGTCCCTCTCCGTGGAACGGCCCTTAGGGCAGGGCTCCTGCCTCTGCCTCATGCTGGTGCAGAAACATAATCTGCAACAGGAAGCTCAGGGATAGGGCTGTCAGGCCACAAGAAAAGGCAGATCTATTCTACTTCTAAAGGGCATGACCGAATTCATTCTCTGGGATGTAATCCTGCCTTGCCACCTTGAAGCTGCCTCATATCACATTGGCAAAACCAGCAGTTTTTACCCTTCTCTATCCCTTCCCTTAGGAATAGACCATGGAACCCAGTGAGATGCTCAGGGTAACTGGAGATGGGGCTGGTTTCTTGGGGTTTGTGTCCCAGGCAAATCCATGGGGACACGGAACCAAAGCAGCATGGGAACGAGCTATGGATGGAGGCAGAGGAGACCTCCACAGACATCCTCTTGCCATCCGGGTTGCAGTTAGATCCCATTTGGGATACGCTTAGAAATGAGGTGTCTATATTCTGGCAATGACATTGAGAGAAAGTGAAGGAGAAATGGAAGGAAGAGAGGCCTTATGAGGGCTCAATTTTGTTCCTGTGTTCAAAGATCAGAATATTAAACAACTTAGAAGTCCAGAGATGTATAAGCGATATCGAACTATTGATGATCTCAGTAATATTGAACTAACCTGCAGGAGGCAAGAAACCGCAGTTCCAGTTTTTGCCTTCCCTGTTTGGGTATGTTATCATCTCTACGCGCTGGAAATGACAATCCGCTGAAGGTGCGAGGGCTCCATCAGCCTGACTTCGTTTCGGGTGGATTTTCGTGGCTATTCAGCAGCTTCTCTTGTCCATGTGCACTCTTGCAAACGTGGCCCCAGAGAGTCAAATGCCAACAGGCCCCCGAGTTGAGGCACAGAGGTCGGCACAACTGTCTGCACGATCACACGAGCCGATAGGACAGCCTGGTTTTCATAATCACCATCATAATCATGGAACTTGCGTTGTTTTTTTTTGTAAATAAAGAAATTTCCCTGAAATCCCCTGAAGCTGTTGTCACCTTGGGTCACCTTATAGCAGAAGCTGGCAGCGAATCCCATGGGAGATTCTTCAATAAAATATTTTCCATTACAGAATTATTGACTGAGGAAAACCTATGTTTTGTGGTGGTCTGTGGAAGAAACCCCCCCACACATAAATTTTCATCTGTTTTTTGAGGACTGACCCCAGGCCCCTGACTAAAATGAGGATTGAGTCACTCACCTATTATTATGGAGTTTTTTTTGTGAGTCTCCTTGATCCTTTATAGGACAGTAAAGGACTCTTTTTCCCTGCTTACTACTTTTCTCTTTTGTCTGTTTGCCCAGTGCTGTAGCTGGGACTGACAATGCTGAATGGCAATGTTGATACCTGGTTTGCATCCAAGACATTTTTTTTTCAAGTAATTAGTTTGGGAAGGAAAAGCCCATGAAGCTGGGCTTTTTCAGGGGCTGGTGGGTTAGGTTACCTGCTGAGTTGGAGAGGTTACCTGTTTTCTTTTTTTTTTCTTGCATTTTTTCCTCCTCAATTCTAGACCTGTGATAGCCTGGGAAAAAATTGCCTTTATAGAGGAACCCTTTAAAAACAACCACCAGAGCCCCCACCTTTCTGTGCTCAGGAGCCCAAGGGCAGACTTAATTAAAAGTTCCTTCAAAATATACTCCCTACTGCTCTAAGCTACTGTGTTTCAAAAACTCTGGTGCGGTGCCAAAGTGGGAGCAGGCATATATTAAAGTGACAGGTACAAAAGATGTTGTTATTCTTTGTGCTCCCTTCTCTACTGATCCCTTTGCCTTGCAGTCCCAGTGTAAACATGATTTAAAATAAAAATAATACCCTTTCTTCCCCCCGTCCGTCTAATGAACAGACTATCACTAACCATTTGTCTTTTCAAAGCAGCCTCCTCGCACATAGGTTCCCACTTGCTGTCAAGATTTAGCCCCGGAGTCTCGGGAATGTTTTCCTGGAAATAGCAGCTTTGTCACACTGTGCTTCTGCTGAAGGAGTTTCCTGTGCAAGTGTCATGCTGCCTGCTCAAAGAAGATCACTCTAGAGCACTTTAATATCCATCAAATGCTCATTAGTAGCTGAGATAAAGCCTCCTTGTTACCTTTTTTTACCTTTTTTTTTTTCCTTCTTTGAATTTTCTGGGTGCGTTTGTATACATTGGCCTTTCCTTTACTAAATGTAGTTCTCCATTAACTCTTCTCTGCTGGAGCGGACCTGGCAGAGGCAAGTGTTACGTGTTGCTCAGGTAGGAATGGATTTATGTTCCAATAGCTTAAAAATCCTTGCTGGGCTACCTGAAATACGACCCAGCTTCTTCCCTCCGTCGATTCCTCTTTTAGTCTGGTCTTACCCTCCCGCAGCAGCAGCAGCATGTGCAGGAGCCAGCAGTAAGAGTCAATATTGGGTTGGGAGGGGACAGTTGCATTGCAAGAGGCAAAACATCGCTTTTCCAAAGCATGATTGAAAGATAACGAGGGCCCCCGCTCCACTCAGAGTGGATAATCATCCCTAAAGACTGAGGAGAAAAAGGGAGCGTGATTCGGAGCACATTAAATTAATCTAACAGCTTGGCGCGGCTGAGTTACCCATTTTCACAGTAAGAGGGAGCCTTATTCTGTCAATGTGCCGAGGATTTTATTTCTAGAGATTTATAGCCACAGGTTCTGGAGTACTCTGTAATTACATGAGTTTACACTTGCAGGGACAAAGGCTGAGTAAATATTTTATTAGGCAATTTTTATCTTATTGAAACTGAATACACGTGTGATAATTTGCCTGGTGAATGAGGGAAGGGGAGTGAAATAAATAAGGTAGTTTACACAGAGCGTTGTTTGTGGCCTGCATGTAGAATCACCTGCACATGCTGTGCTGCTTTAAGAGCAAGTAGCAGCAGGGGCAGCACAGGAGCCCGGGCACAGCTGCCACTCTGTGGTATTTTTTTCCTTAAGATGTGAACACTTTACTTTCCCATTCGTCATTTTCAGACTCTGGAAAGAAAAGAAAAGGTAGGAAAATTATCAGAAACATCAAGAGTCATCGGGGAGCATCTCCAGACTGGTGTGCCACTGGTGCCTCTCCTGGGTCTCTTGAGCACACACCTCACACGTTGACATGAAGTGGAAGCGCTGAGATCCCAGGCTTCTCCGGACACTGGACCCTGGCATGGACAAGGGTTGGATCTAGTGGATCCCAGTGAGATCTCGGCACATCCCGATAATGGATCCTGACACTGGTTTACAGTGTGGGGGCAAGCAGACCTCTGGAGGAGGAAGATGCCAAAATGTTTCAGAAAAAACAGTCTGAGGGGAGAAGAAGCAGAGTTTGGACCAGGTGCTCATGGACAGGCTCTGCTGTGAGCAGGACAGCTCTGCTGCCATGAGAAGAGGTTTCTGTGTTTCTCATTCTTCAAAAGATAAAAACATTGTGTTTAATACCTAGACATCCATATAAACTAAAGGGAGACACAGAAACTTTCCTTCCTGTCCCACAGTAGGGTGTGCAAGCCCATTCTGTTGCTCTGTTCCGTTGCAAAGTATGTATTATTTTATTACATATATCAGGCAGTCGTCAATGACTGGCACCAAGGTGGCCACGGAAGGCAAGGACACTGTTTTCATGAGGCTCGCTGAGGTACCTTTGCTGTGGGCGCTGAGCAAGGCTGCAGGTTATTCCCAGCCTCCTAGGATTTCTCCAGCCTGGAGTTCAGGAGCTGAGAGCACCCTGAGGTGCCGTTAGACTGGCAGGAACCTTGGAGGCTGAAGACTGCAGGCACCTAGGGAAGAGCAGTGCATTGACAGGGGCTTTCCTCTTTGCCGTGGGATTCTTGTATTAAGGGCAGGTGAGGTTACACTGAGGGAGGAAGATCTTTCCTGTGAGGGTGACAGAGCCCTGGCACAGGCTGCCCAGAAAGGCTGTGGAGGCTCCTTCTCTGGAAATCTTCAAACCCGCCTGGATGCCACCCTGTGCCCCGTGCTCTGGGTGTCCCTGCTGGAGCAGGGGTTGGACTGGATGATCTCTAGAGGTCCTTCCAACCTCAACCATTTTGGGATTCCGTGATCACCATGGGTATCCGCAGCTCTTTCCTGGCCACTTTTGTCACCCGTTTCCCTTGGTTCCCTGGCTCCTCTTCTAAAATCCGCCCCAGCCCAACAGTTAGCAAGGTGAATGTGACACATCCCAGACAGAATCCCTCTTGAGGACCTGTTATTATCCTGGTTAGTTTATTGGGAGGGTTGGCAGTTCACAGGGAAGCAAGAGTCTAACTTCATGACTCTTCCAGCCGCCTCTTCCAGCCACGGGATCAGGACTCATGGAAGAAATCCAAGTGGAAGAGCAGCCAACAGCCTTTAGCATTTAGTCTGCATTTCCATGTATGTTCTCCACCTGGGAAGACGCCCGTTGATTTTAAGGAGACTGAGACTGTGCTTACAATGAAGAGTGAACTTCCAATAGCTTATTAATGTGCCATAAAATATTTACTGTAGGAGCTTCATATGAAACGCAGCTTTAAAATTAGAGTCTTGTTAGAACAAGGTATATATACTGGTAACATCAGCATAACAGTTTTTAGAAGCAGACATTTAATACACATTATAGTAGGTATAAATATAATTGAAAAAAAGCAAAGCTTCCTATAGGATTTCAGAGATTCATTTTCCTATTCTATTTCCAAGCAGCCACAGCCTATTATAAATCCCACAGCACAAAATTTTGTAAGAATAATCAAGAAACCTTAGAATTAATTTGTAAAATTTGGTAATCATTTGCAACTTCATTAAATACTCAGTCACCTAATAATACATTATTCTTATCTTGATCTTAAATTTTAATTGCATGAAGTTTGGTCCCTCAATAATTAGCACATTGTATTTCCCACCTAATTCATGAACTAATTGTCATTTCCTAGTTCTTAATGCTACTTGCTAATTCTGGCAATGATAAAGAATTTTATGTCAAAACTCCAGAGAACGTGACATTCTGCATGCACAATAATGACAAAACAAGTTAATTTACTGCAAAGTTGCTGAAAGACGAAGCTTTTTTAATTGCATATTTGTTGCATTCATTAAAAGGTAAGTGACTCTCCAGTTATGTATTTGCCCATTTTTTACACATTAAAAAAAGTGTTAATGAACCTGATTAAAATTAATTGAAAAGGTCCAAGATCTCCAAAGAGACCCTAACATCAGCTGACTTCTAATTGCTGCTGAAAGATGGACTTAAATGCAGTTTAAGAGTGGAGAGAAATGCGTTTTTCTGTTTCTGCTATTAGGGAGAACGCACAAGTGACCTCGCACCGAAACACCTGCTCTGGATAGGGAGATGCCGGGTGTCTGGACACTATTTCCTCGCACTCCTCTGCGCCGATAGCTGCTCTTCCTGCCCCCGTCCCCTGCGCTACAGCTGTGCGGCCAGAGCAGGGGAGGGAGACGCTGTTGTTTGGCACACGGAGTCGAGGAGTGTTAGAGCAAGGCCAGGCGAATGGGTTGAGGGAAACGTGCGCTAAAAGTGCAGTAAACGAGAAGGGAGGGATAGGAGCCGGAAACTGCTGCAAAGAGAGGAGGAAGGACGTATGGAGCACAGGAAAGATGCACGGAGAGGCACGGCTCGGAGACACTGCCAGCTATTGCTGCTATTTGTGTATTTGCAGCAGCCACAAACAGCACAGAGCCTGGAAAAAGGGCCCTGGTTCCTCCTCTTGTCATGCAAATCAGCAGTTTGTCTGTCTAGACTGCGGAGAGGATGTGTTTATATATTTATAGCGAGAATAGCGAGTTTCTTTTCACAACAGTATCAAACTTAATAGACCACTTTATTACTTTGTGCCATTTATAGTCGCCCCTTTCCTTCCTACCCCGCGCTACCCATCCCCGTTACTACAGGACAGTCTAATCTTATTAGAACTATTTTTCTCATCTCTGTTAATAGCATGCATACCCCAGATATCTTGTTACCGCTACATAAACGCGAAAGAAGAGAGAAACAAATGAGCTATTTTAATTTTTGTTGTTTTGATTAATTTAAATTGCTGAATGAAAAATAGCTTCTTCTGGTAATTCTGCTGTAACTAACTCAGTTTGATATTGGTTCTATTAGCCTTCTAATAGCATGAAAGCTAAAAAATTAAATCGTTCCACTTCCACATTCATAATTATGTGCAATTAAAATCTTTACATACCCAAAAGTCTTATATGAAGCCCTGAACCCTTCAACTGTCACTCTTCATTATCTCCAAGCCTAACAATTTTACAGTGACACATTGTACACAATGAGATGTGCTAAAGAGGAAATATTATATTTTACTGATGTATGTGTTCTTTAATTTCTCTGAATTAGCTTTTTGATATGGATGCTAATTGTTTTCTTTGAAAAGAGTCGCCGCAGATATGTGATTTCTCTATGCCTGTTGCACTTCAAAAAATATATAGTTAATTGCAGGAAACGGGATTTTTTTCCCCTCTTTTTTATATATATAAAAATAATCAGCAGCATATCAAAGGAATGAATCTTAATCCAACTTTCTGATTGTACATTAAAAAGAAACCTTCAGTGTTTGTGACCAGCACAGAGTATTTGGCGACTTTTGATGTTTCCCCGTTTCATTTATTCATGAGCAGAGATGAATAATTAAACCAGGATGTTTGGCAAAACTAGTGCACACACACACACAAAAAAAATATTTCCATATGAACTTCCAGCTCCGAGCCACGATAGTGCAGGAGACGTGTTCCTGCAGGATTGTCCATATGGCAAGTGTGCGGCTGACGCTGAAACCGGAGACTTGGTCAAGAGTTGGGCTCCTGCCAGCGGTGGCTGACAGCTGTTCCGGCTCCGTCAATGCGAAGGGTAAATGTGGCTAAAAGACGAGTGTGGCGGTTGGGAAAGGCTGAGCTCAACTGGGCGATGCTGGCGCAATCGAGGCCATTCCCAACGCGGAGTCACGAGCATAGGGTGAAGCTCTGGAACTCCAGGAGAAGGAATGAGTCTCATGGGTTGTCTTCCTACATGGCCATGTAGGAGAAACCTGAACGGCAGAGCAGAAACACATTTCTTGATGGAATAACAGGTTTCGCAGCGTATGTGAGAGGAAAGGGCCCTTGTGATGGAGACAGAGGTGTGAGCTAATTTGAGCAGTTAGTCTTAGCTACAACACTGCAGAGGTGCCATTTTTCACCCTATATCTCATAAGAGACCAATTCCACTTACCTCTCCCTCATTAAAAGGGAAAATTACATTAGGAATTAAAAGGAAAATATCGCAATATGCCAGGCATATCCAAACATATCAGTCAGTCTGAGCTGGTCTCCATCGTCTTGCAGATCTTCAAAGGACCCCATGGATTTTAATTGCCTTCCCTTGCTCTGCTTCACAACGTGGAGAATCCTGACAAAAAGGCATCTTCTCTCCATAGCGAGCTCATAAGCATTCCCTACTCACAGGGCTGAGGGTCAACCCTCCTGCTTTCAACATTATTGACTTTTTGCTCCAAAATTTTAATGCAATTTCTGATATGTTATGAATTGATTAGCATTGTTCAGATGACAAGTCAAATCTCCATTTACATTCAGTTTAATATTCAATCACTGTATACAGCTGTTTCTTGAACACTTCCAAAAAATCTTGTCTAGGTGAATGATTTATATTGTGTTTCTCTCTATACATCTCCAATCATTGCAATGTGTTTGCATCTTACAAAGGCAAGAGGCCTTCCAAAAGGTGACTAGGTTTGTGTTTTTCTATGTGAACTTTGAGGATGCTTCTTTCAAATTCACTCTATTTTTCTCCATCTCTTCTTGTAGTTTCACCTTTGGCTCTGTATTTCCTGATGTGAAGTCTGTGGTTTATGAATCATTTTTCCATGAATTTGTTTTTGTTTTCCATCCAAAACTCTGGTCTTCTCTACTTACATTCTCAGAATGGCAAAAGCCTTTTGTTTCTTTGTAAACTTCTGTCAACTTAGACTTGTATCAGTCATGTTCTTAGTCTGGGGTCTCTAATTCCACCTGTCATTTTCAATTAGGAATTCCACAAGTAAAACAATGATGAACTCAAAAGTCTCAGGTTAAGTATAATGAATCCTATCCCTTATCTAATGCCAACATCATCTTTCCTTTATGATCTGGAAATATAATTTTAAGACTTGTTTTTGTTTCTTCCCTTTTCTTGTAGCTACATCTACACATCAGATCTTCCCGAGGCCTGTTGGCATTTTGGATAGAGTAAGCTCTGCTAGGCACTTTAATTCCATATTCTTCTCTCTTCCCCCAGGGCATAATCGACAGTGTGGCAGAAGGTTGGAGGCACAAACACTGCATATCCTAGAAGGAAACTCTTCAGAAGTTAAGAAAACCTGCAAATGTTTTATCTTCCCTGGAATCCCCTTCCTGGGTCTGCCAGAAAATGAAAGCTTTAGGATGAGTCTTCTGTTGAACAGGACAAACTCAGCGGAGACCCACGAAACTGTGGCACAGGGACAAGGACAGGAGTGTCGGAGCTCGTGCCCAAGCAGTGCCAGAACTCAGGCGGTTCCTCGGAGTTCTCCAGGAGTTGGGGGATCAGCAGTAGTCCGAATCCCCCCCTATGAGCTTTGCAATAAACCTAATCCCAGCCTGCCCGTTGCGAACACGAGGGACACCCATCCACCAGCCACCTGAGGGTGTCTCTACGAGAAGGGATCTCCTGGTATTTTCTTTTCCACAGAGGTTTCCTGTGGGCTTTGGTGTGGCAGACTCACTCACTCTGATTATGCTGTTATCTAATATAAATAAGTTGATTAAGGGTTTGTTTAAACTGCATTTATCACATTCCATCCTTGCTGAAAGACCCTCTTCAAAAACCTAAGTGGCTGGAGCATTTGCAGAGAAGTGCTGTACTCACAAGGGTGATAATGAGTTCGATGCAGCTGGGAATCAGGTATATAAGAATCAGTTGGCAAAGGCTGCTATTCCCTTTCTCCCCCTGTTTTTAACTTGTCACAATTAAAAATAAAGCAGGAAAGATATTTGTACAAAACCAACACAAGTTTGTTTGCTTTGTTTTGTTCTTACAGAGTTCTTCGAGCTTGCAGACCTTTATTAATTTGCTTCTCTACCGCTTTAAATCACTGAGGAATACCTGCTAACACTTCTTCTTGCCATTTGTTATTTTCTAGGAAATTGGTGGTGTCTTTGATCCTGTGCTTCCACATGGAGATCTCAAGCACTGCTATGAAATGTTTGCTCTCCTCCCTTGTAGTCCCAGAGGGGTGAAGGGGAAGCAGGAGGCCTCAGGAGCATCATATATCCAGGCCCTTCCAGTCTGGAATATTCCTTGGATCATGCTGCAGTCTGAAGGATGAAAGAGAGCAGACTCTGTCAGCCTTTCGACGCGCTTTTGGTTAAAGAAGGGGATGAATTTGCTTCCAGCAGCTCCAGAATCTCTGAAACACAAATGCAACCAAAAATCACCAATTCTATTGCAGATCTTTTGATTCACAGATGTGGTGAGAAAAACATGGGATGATTCGCTTATAAAAATGCCATTGCTGAGCGCTAACCACCAATTCTGCTGCAGGAATAGTTGTTTTATGAGTTGTGTCCATTATGTATGAATTCTCAAGGCAACTATAGTCCCTTAAATTCCTAAGTGTCATTCGGTGCCACCTTGTCCGAGTGGATTCTTTTTTTCCTATGTATTAATTTTGAAAAGATTTGGTTAATGTAAAGATGAAAATACAATTAGAAATACAATAAGAAAAAAAACCCACCATAAAAATTCACTTCTGCTGCCCATTTCTTGTTACTATCAGTCAATCTGATCAAATCATGAGATAAGTGATATGTAACTGGAATGGCTTGAATGGCAGCTCTGTTGCAGTACTAACAGTTCAACAAGTACCATTTTCCTGCTGACAAGATGCTAAAGCAGATTGGTAGCAAGATGTAATGATAACTTCTGCTACAAAAAAGATTTCAATAATAAATATTTTATATAAACATTTTACCTTATATACATAGTAATAAAAATATCCCAAACAAAAGCAATATGTTCAGACAGCCTTTCTACTTGATCAAGACAGAAATACTATTCAGGTCCCAAATTATCTTGTGGCTTGCAGCCAGCACCTTCAGTTCTTTCCAAAAAGTCAGTGCATCTGCAAATATCTCATGTGGCATTTTCTTCTGAAGATCTGTGTGAGCATCTGAATTTTGATATATCAAAATACTGAGTAACTATGAAATATCTAATTGGGAGATCACAAAGAGAGGTGAACTATGGAAGACATCAGAGAGGAAAGTTCAGAAGTGTCTCAAGAGGCCTGCTTGGAAAGTCCAGACTATTGGATCCATCACTAAACACGGTGCTCCAGCACCTCACTCTTGTAAGGCTGGCCAGGATATTCCTTCTTGGAACAATGCTGGTAAGAAAAAAAGTCTTGGGGAAAAACAGAAACTCATGTCAAACTAAATCAGACTGTCTTGACCCCAGGGAACCTGAAGTTCTACATTTAGTTTAGTGAACTGAAATGTTTCTGTTAGACTCGAGAGAAAAGATACATTTCACTCTTTGACTTTAAAGAAATTAGATGCATTTTTCTATGCAAATTGCCGTTTTAAACAAAAAGATAAAAATATCTAAACATTTAAAAAAACCCTCTTAGCTGAAAATTCACTGAAGCCAGTGCAAAGTTACTGATACTTCGTGCTTTCTTGGAATTCCTAATTTAGTCTTCAATAAGAATATAAAGGGTCCTGACAAAAAGAAAGGATCCTGATAAAAGATGTAATGCCCAAATACCCAATTCCTGTTGTTTTCCCTTAAGAACAGAGAAACTAGATTGGGCTGAGAACCCTGACAGGAGGGAAAGATTGTTCCTGCCTTGGGGAAATATTTCCTGAAATGCAGGTGAAGCAGGCAAGAAAATGAGCCAGGAATCTGCAGCCTGACAGATGCTCTGGAGGAGAAAGTGTGAGCCAGCAGACCAGCGCAGCAGCAATTCTGATCCATTTAACCCCCAAATTTGCTCTGGCTGTGCAGTTCAAAGCCAGGGGAGCTGTGTGAAGCCCTGGTAAGGCTCCAGACCTTTCAATTCTGAAACGAGGTGTTTGTAGATTATTGAAGATCCAAATCATGTCGGAATTATGTTATTATAGCATAAGCATCTTGTTAGCTGCTTAGTACATTTTCTTCATTATCACTTCATTTATGCTTATGATGACGAGCAGATGGTACCAGTGTCATAATGCGGCATAAATCATTCCCAAATGTTGTCTGAAAACACAGTCAGAAGGTGGTAGGGACAAATTCCCCTGCTGAAGAGCTCGGTTTGCTCCCCTTACTAAAGAGGAATTAGAGAAACATGGTTTGCTAGCTAACATATGCTCTGGGTGCTGGCAGTAAAACATTGTTGCTCCTGTATCAGCAGGGGTTATGTGATCATTTATACTGAGAAATAAGTGTATAATAATTTTTAAAGCAGAGACTGGTAGGTTTAGGGCATTACAAGGTGGATTAAAGCACCTTTTGGTGCATACAGGCAAGGCAGAAGGAAGTCCCCCTATGTCTCATCCTCCCAGAGCAGGAGTGTGATGGAAAGGGTCTAAGGAAGAGTGGGCTCTGCATGACACACACCTGCTGTGGTCCATGATAGGGAAGAAATGATGAAAATGAGGTTGCCCATCGAAATTTTATCTGGCACCATCGCTGGAGCTGGGACACGACAGCAGGCAGTGGGACTGTGTTTCAGGTGCTCACCCCATCCCGTAACACACACGCAGTTCATATGTGTTAGGGTGAATCCAAATTTAAGGTCTCCTCTGCATGACTTTATCCTTGCAAAAATGAACAGGGATTCTTGGACTGTACCACAAAGTGGTATGGACACAGCAAGCAGGTACCCAACCGAACAGCAGTGTTTTTGGTGACTTTTTCCTCTGTTTCCTCCTTTCCAGGTTCAGACGGGCACAACACAGCAAACATCAGAAGACCCAGCTACGCTCAGAGCAAATATGCTGTAATTTTACTTAGAACAAATATGCTCTGGACCCCAATCCCCAATTCTGGGAGACTCGGTTGGAGCTGAAACTCAAAACGTCTAAGCAAGCAAAGACACCCATGTGAGCCCACAGAACCCCCTATTGCCATCAAGCAGCTCTCACCCCTATTAAATACAATAAAGACATAAAAAGCAGGGAAAACAAGTGCAAAAAAGATCATAGGCACTTTCCAAACTTGTACAAAATGAAATTTTTAAACTTCTTCACATCCATAATTCTGTTTTCCCCTCAAGCTGTACCAAAAATGCTGCTCAGCCTTTGATTTCTAGCTGTAATCAACCTTCGTTAGGGCAAGTGTGAGCTGATCTTGGCCTCCAGCACAGTGAGTTCTGTCACTACATGACCTAGGAACCCCTCCTTAGGCTGTTAAAAGTATTTACATGCCTAATTCCCCTTGATTTCCCTTTACAAATTTAGTTCAGGAAAAAATAAAATCATCCATAAATCTTTTCCTAGCCACTAGAGGGGAATGTCTAACGCAGTGAGCAGGGACACAGTGACAGTGCTTCAAAGCAGGAGCCAGTTTGCTTGCTCACATCAAGCATGCAGTCAATGTCATGACGTGTCTTTTTCAGGTTTTTGGACCAAATTTAGTGTTTGCTGGTGTTTTATTATGTTATTCTTTTCTGTCCTATTTATCTCTCTTGCTTTCTTGCAGTTTAAAGACATTTATGTTAAAGTCATAGACTATTCAGGCCAAAAAAAAGGATCTTTATAGTCATTTAATCTGATGTTTAATAGTAATGCAAAGTCATAAATTACAGATCTCAGAAGATGATTTCCACTGAAATGGTCTCCTATTAAAAGTTGTTTACAGGGCGTATTAAGAACAGCTTTTCTGTTCCAGGAGAAAGGTTGACTTTTTAACCTTTCCTTCTACCAAGACCAATATTAAAAAATGAAATTCAGATTTTTTGTGGGATGGAAAGTCCACACGAATTCCAGCAGCCTTCCTAGCCAGACCACTTCTATGATGCCCCCAAAGTGCTGGGATCCCCTCATGTTGTATCAATCCGACCAGCAGAAAATGAGCGGATTGACTTAGAGTCCTCTTGAAAACGCAGCCAACAAGGCACGGGCTTATACAGAAGGATAACGAGAGGCTGCAGTTCCCCTTCCCCTGCTAACAACCTTTTGTGGAACACATGTCCCGGGTCACATGGCGGGTGAGGGACTTTGAACACAAAGATCAGGGACTCAGCACCGGGAGCTGAACTCCAGCTGCTACATGGCAAAGAATCAGAGGGAAATTCCCTCCGAGGAAAAAAAAATCACTAATGATTTAAAATGTGTTTCAAGCTAAATGAAAACGAAACAGTTAATTCAATCTTCAGTGGAAAAAAAAAAGAACGTCTTTCCATTCGAAAATTCTGAACTGGCAGAAACTGTATTTTTTACTGGAAAAAAATATTTATTTTTATTTTATTCTATTTATCATCCTTATAAAAGATTCCCAGCCAACTCTGGATATTTGCATCAGAGATTTACATTTTAAATGTGTGTGCTTCATGAGCCAGATTTTTGGCAGATAGGAGTAAGCAGATTCAAGTGAACAGAGCCACAATGATTAACAAAAGCTGAAGAAGCTGCATCTACATTTCCAAGAGCTCCATCCTAAAACATGTAGCTGGATGTTTTAAACCATCTGCACTGCAACAAGAGGTGCTCATCAGAGTATCTGAATGTCATTTTACCCCTCCAACCTTCTCTCTCAATTCTCCAAAGTCTTCTCACGTGGCCTCTAAAAGGTGTTCATGCGTTGGACATGTTGGCTCCGTCCTATGACCTTCCCAAGGTTTATGAGCCTTAGTATTAGCCAGGACAGCCACTGAAACACTCAGCCAAGTTCTCTGGGATGCTGAAGAGAATTGATTCACTTTTGTCCATGTTACTTTTGGTCCAACAGAGGTTTTGCAATGTAAATGGAGACAGAATAATAAGAATAAAGAACTTAAGAATAAAGAGAGGTTGACTTCGGACCCACAGCTTTTCTCTTGGAAAATATTCAGAGGCAAATTTGTAAAGAAACAAAGGTAGAAGTTTTAGACGGTTCTCTTATCAAGAGCAGTTGAAAAATATCCATTGCAAATTGTCATATTTTAGCCATACCTTCTTCTTGGATCATGATGGGCCTGGACCATTCCCGTGCTTGGTGACTAAACTCAAAGATTGACATTCCTCATTCATATTCTGTTGGTACAGAGGAAGCACAATTAGAAGCTGATGCAACAGCAAACATTCACTTCACTAAAATTATCATTATTATTTAGTGTGATTCCCATAATAAAAGAATGCGCAAGCATGGGGAGCCTCTTTTAATTTACACACAGAGACTTAAAGTCTCTTGACAGCCAGAGCAAAGCTGATGTTTCTGAGTAAACAGATTAAAAACTCCGGAGGTTTAGCTAACTCTTATACAAGAAAACACCTTGTTATCCTCACGATTTAGAATCATAATTTAGTGCCAGTGAATGATACATATTTAGTGCTGGTGAGTGTGTAAGAAAGTCTATGGGATGAATTTTGCCTCCTCTATTTGAAGTAGGGAAAATAGGTTATGCTTTTCTGTCAATGATTATTGTGACTAGCTGTGCAATAGTTGCTGGAATCAAGTCTTTCCAGTTCATTAGTGAATCATTTCCTGCAAATAGTAAAGATTCAACATGCAAATTCTTACATCGGTCTTGCAATATCAACGTGCCCTAGATTACAGTTTTGTCACATCTAGAAACAGGCTCCTGATATTAAAATAGTATAAGTAAACCCTGTGTTTTTCGAAAGTAAAAATTTGTTTCTTGAGAACACAGTAAGGTATTTATTTAAAATCCTCTCTTTGTCAAACACAAACAGAAGGTGAATATTAAAGGAGAAAAAAAACAAAAAAAACGCCCAGCCGAATTGAGATTGCAGTCTCACATTTTTTTGTAGCATTGCCTAAATATTTATCTTGATTATTGTTTGCAGGTAACAGCGGCGGCTGCTGCAGTGAGCCTGCCCGCCCGCCCCGGCGCTCCGCATTCGGCTCCGGAGAGGACGGACATGGACGGGCTGAGGCTCTAATCGCGCTCCGGGGAGCCGATGACCCTCGAGTTCATGCAGGTGGCTGTTGTGTGAACAGAACTGCTGGGTCAGGCAAGGAGGGCCCTGGAACATGAGCCCGGTTTTAGAATCCTCCCAAAATGTGTGTCCAGCACCAGGGTTCAGCAGTCTGAAATTCTCACACAGACGGGATGCATCGCTATTATCCTGACGGTGAATATCCCCCGACCATTTGCTTTAACCAAAAGAGAAAGCATTATTTTTCTGGCACGTTTCACCCTATACTTGCTCCTGAATTTTCTGTCTTCACGTCCCTTCCCACAGTCCTTGCCATTCTCTCCTTCCCAGAACTTTCCCCTTTCTGTCCCAAGGAAAGGACTGTATATCCATCCAGACAGCATGTACATGTCTCTATATTTTACCTGGAGTGAATTACTATGTGTGAATTCCATGTGGACAGAAAGAGAAAACCTGTGCCACATTCCCTTCTCTCTTATTCCGTCCCTGAAAAAAAAAAAAGAAAAGTTATTCTTCAGGGATTATTTTAACTTTTTAGAACTTAAGTTGCTTTTTCCTCTCCTACAATGTTAGTGTTTTAGACAGTTAAACTTTCCAGTCTGCTTGTTCCGTATATTTTAATATCCTGCTACCTTTGGTAGGGAAGCGCTTAAATTTTGTGGCAGATGCTGTGGGTGGCAAGGGAATATATTTTTTACAAGATTGATTTAAAAAAATAAAATAAAATAAAATTCCTCAAACAGCAGCAACATGACCTGCCAGGAGTCTGCTGGTAATACCACAAGCTAAGTAAGCCTTGGAATATGAAAGTCTGCAGCTCAAAACATGCCTCCCTCCCTGTCCTCCCTCCAGCAGAGGCAGATTTTTAAGGAGAAGCTCCTGCTTTCCTCCCTTTGGAGCTTGCACATCAGCAGGAATTAGTGATAAACCCAAAGCATCCGGAGCTGCTGAGCTGTGAGCTGCCTGCTGGGATTCCTCCCTCCAAAGCACAGGGCTAGATGCAGGGTTGGAGACACTGAAATCATTTGCCTGCTGTAATTTCCTTCCTAGAACTTTAAAGAACATCCCATCTCGGTTTACTCCTGCCTTTCCGATCCAACTCTTCTCTTATAATTTGAAACTGGTTTATTCAAGTACGCGGTGGCGCTGAGACATTTACACAGCAATGTCAGATGCTATCTGCGAAATAAGCAGTACATTTGCAGGCTCTGAAAGTAATTTTTGATGACACCCTTAAATCAACTTCATGGTCAGTTTTCTCATTTTAAGCAAGAACTGGGATTCCATTGTGATAACCGAGGGCCATATGTTACTTGATCTACGGTAATGTAGAATAATTACGAGTTCATTGCACTTCATTACACTACTGTAATAGGCAGCAGGTCAGTGTTTGAGCTACAGCTGCTCTGAAAATTGAGCTGACACTGATACTATGATAGAATTGATAGCAAAAGGCTCTCATGCAAATTGTTGAAATTAGCTTCTGCTCAATGGGTTTTGAAATGCAATACGGGACTCCGGTCGGGACACCTGTTTTTTGCCTAACATTTTTTTTTTCTTGGATACAATAGGATGATCATGAAATAAATTAGTAGTTCAACGCAGTATGCCTTGCAAAAGGTCACTGAAATGCCAGAGGATTCTAAATACCACAGGACTGTTGGGCTAATGACATTCCATGATACATCATTTAGGACTATCTGATGGTTTTATTTTAATCAGATGATTTTTGCAGTCATTTGCACATGTTCTGAGACATGAAGGCATTATGAATGTTGTAGTGAAACTGCATTCGTTAGGGAGATGAGAGACAGAACCCCCAAATACAGAGCAATAAGGTCGACAACTGTATAGGGCAGGAAATCACTGAATATTTGCAGGAAATTTCTCATATCTGGGCCCAAAATTTAATCCCTCCTCCTCCTAGTTCTTATGTCCACAGGACATTTTATTGCATGAGAAATACATAATTTTCATCAATGCCCTTGATTTATCAAACCTTGAGATGAGAGGGCTAGAGAGAGTCTATGAATAACAAAGATTTTCCCTTAGCAGCCAGCTGGGATCTCATTCCAGGGATCTGGGGCCAAATGATGCCCATGTGGGCACCTTTCGGAGACCAAGGGATAACCCTCGCTTCAGGTCAGAACCCCACCACAGTCCCCAGTCCCTGTTCAGCTTTACACACTGTCAGTGTTACTGGCAGAGCTGCTTGAAGCTCTTATTTTCATTTAAAAATAAAAGTAGGTGTTTTAAGCAAATTGAGTATTTTTCTCCAGTAACTATCCATTTCACTAAATTGAGTGGAAAAAAAATGCCCAAGTTGGCATATGGCTTCTGAGATGTGGAAATGTTTAGTAGTAACTTTCTCACAAGCAAAAAAACCCAACATTTTCTGTGCAGAAACATGACCATATCTGAAAAATCAACTTTGTACCAACGGTTGTATCCACAGCCTTGGCCTCTGTAGACGTTTTCAGGATATAGGACTACCAGGGTGAGGAGTGGATGTATCTCCCAACATAAATTATGCAGCATTTCCATTTACACTGTAGTGTAGTGAGCTCCGTTTTGGTGTTCCCCTCTGTCCATGAAGAGCTGTGGATTAAGTCAAGGGGATCCCGAGCAGGAACCTTCCTTGCTCCTCATCTAAGACACCAAATTAACCATCCTGTTTCTGCCTCTGGCATTTGGTTTAGTGTCATTTCGAACTCAAAGTATCCATAAGATAGCAAGGAATCCTTTGACACCTGATGCCACATATTTAATAAATTTAATTTAATCCATTTTTATATGATTTTGACGTGTATAAGGGATGCTGTGGATGCCGTGGAAGTATTTGCACACATCTGCAATCTCCCCCACCAGCACACTGTGAGTCTGTCTATAGATTGTGTACTTTTATTCCTGTATCTTTCCTAACCTCTTGGGGGATTATTGCTAGAATCGACTACCACTATTTGTTTGAACTGCTTATAAAATAATAAAAAAATCAATACATGTTTGTAAATGTCAGCTAATCACAAGTAGCTTTGTACAAATTAGAGCAGGGATATAAGAAGTAAGTAAATGGACAATGCCTATGAGGGTGAAAAAGTCAACATTCAAAGTTCATCTGCTACCTGAGTGATCCCAGATACATTCAGGCTGTTCCTACGGCTTTGTTATTCATGAGAGATGGAGGAAGAGGAGAGCAAAGCAAACACAGCCCGTGCTGCGTGGGCAATGAATAAAAAGAGCCACTAAGCTGTAAAAGTAGGAGATCTATCAGCCAGAATTAAGATGGGGAAAAATTCAACATCTAGATTTCAAAACGTATGAAAAAATCCCTTAATAAAAGGTATCTCTAGATAAATAACCGTGAAGATATTATCCATCAATTCTAGAGTCACAGATTCTTTTCTGGTTTAGCTATTATATCTATTATACCTACCTATTCATGTTCTCCAAAAGTACCCATGGGGTGAGATATATATTATACTATAGAGTACAAGATTGCCATATTACCTCCAAAAGATAGATCGGTTTCTGTAAGTCATGAAAACATTTCCTTTTATTTATACAGATCATTTCTTTGTGCAGAGATACCCCCTAGTGTTATCAGTTTCAAAGAATGATAAAGAACAGAAAACGTAAATGTACCAGGTCTTCAGCTGGCAATCGTCAATTTTTCTTTATGTAATTCAGTGAGATCCCACAGAATTGTCAATACCTTCATGGCCAAGCATCACTGCTGTCCCAGGAAAGGTTGTCTCCAACCATATCAACAGAGCCCAGGGTGAAGAAGGAACCAAAATAGTAGAGAATTACACGTTAAATAGATTAAATTTCCTGTAGGTAAGGCTGTCTGCTGGGAATGTGTAAAATATCAAGATCCAGCAGGAAAAGAAGAGCCATCCTAAGGAATGTTAAAACTTTGGGGCCTAAGCCTGCTCAACTGCTGTTCTGCTACATAGCAATGATACCATGAGCTATTATGTACACAAGAAGTAATGGTGATTTGCCGGCTAAAACAACCGTGTGGATTCATGGGGAGAGCTGATGGACCAGGAGGGATAAAGCGAAATGTCTTGTGTAAGTGTCCTCCGCATCTGCAAATATGTCTCCTGCTCTGAGATTTATGGAATGAAACCTAGACGATTCTGTATGGCAAGAGCATGAATGTGGAAGCAAAAGCAGAACATTCCCATTTAATGTGCAAGATTTTTTTGCTGTTGTCTTCACATTTTAATCCAGACAAGAACTGGGACCCTTTCATTAGTGTTGCTCATTGATGTAGATGTATACTCTTAAAAAAAGAAAACAAATCCCACAGCCTGTATCTGGCTGCGATGAGAGCAAGAACAGCACAAGCTTCCTCCAGATATTGTTACTCCCTGCACAGTGACTGCTGCCTTTGCATTGCATTGGCTGCACATTTGAGATGAAGTTTCCCATCACTGTCTGAGCCTGCTTGGAATTTTTTGCACCCACTGTGTCTTGTAGCACAGAGTTGTGCAGATTTACTATAAATTTAATGAAGATGCATCTCTCTATTGTTTGCAGCTCTCAAACTCTTTTTCTCACTCCTATTCTTATTTCTTTTAGCGTTTTACATTTCTCTCATTTGACTTGTTTCCATGCTGAAGTCATGGCAATCACGGCAATACTGCAACCATTCTTGTCACCTTGCTTCATGCCTTTTCCAGTTCTGCCTGCTGCTTTTGGCATAAGGGGGCTCTAACTTAACACTGTTCTCAAAATTTGAGTACATCATGAATTTATGAAAGAGCTTGACTGAGTTTCCTGTGTTGTTGTCTCTTCCTTTTCTAAAAATACCCATTTTTTAAAATTCATTTTGACTGCTCCCTGGCATTGACCTTATATTACAATAAAACCCTCCTCATTATAGCCCCAACATTTTGTTCCTCATGTTTGCAGACAACCAAGACTTCATCACAGGCTATGCAAAACTAAAGATTTTTCCACATTCATGCACTTTGCAATTACCTACATTGAGTTTCAATTGCCATTTTCTGGCCCTCTATTGAGTGATAAGGTCCTTGTACAGCTTTGTCCTGCCAACTTGCCTCTTTAATATCCTGAATCATCTTCAGCAGATGTCCCTGGTTATTTGTGAATAATGCTACCTGCAAGAGTCAGCCCTAGATACTCTAAACTGGTTGGGAAACAAAGGAATTTGAGATACAGCCTTCAACTATGTAATGAGTGCTTTTAGTTTTACAAACTGCAAATATTTCTTATTCAGTTTACAATGGAATTGTTTTCAGACTGCATCTGGTCTTTCAAAATAGATTCACTTAGAGATTTCAATGTCATTATATATGATTGTGTTTCCTTTTCTTTTCTTTTTTTTTTGGCTTGTTTGTATTTTTAAAAAAGCTCACACACACAAACCAAAAAATGAACAAACTCTAATCTTGCAGGGCCAAAAGATAGCTAAGGAAAAAAAAATAAAAAAACAAAGCAAATGTATTTTTCCCTTCTGTAATTCTGTTTGTGAATAGAATGTAAATCAAGTTAGCTGGATAATTTGCTAAAACCCATGGATGGAATAATTCTTATGTTGTTCTAACAGAGAAAGAAAGTAGAAAATGTTACAGGGAGAGACAATATGCAATTATGTATGAATACCAACACCCTAAGGGACAAATTACCAACAATGACAGTAAAATACTGCAGATTTCTTTTCGTGCTGCAGCATAATTGACTTATACTCTGACAAGAAGAAAAAGCTTAGCTTTGGAGATGAATTTAAAAATACAAGCTATGTATTTGCTAGAATTTATACAGTCACTTTGTTTCTCACATTGTTTTACCTGTGATATTTACTGCACTCCTTGCTTTTTCACGCATATATGTAGCTTAATTTGAGAAGATATCAATCCTTTCAAGGAATCATTTATGGTTCTTAATGGTATTAATTATGCGACTGCAATTATTTAATCAAATTTAGTCAATGTATTCAATGCAAACACTTTTAAAATTGTGTGTGGGAAACTCCTCTGTTGATTAAGTGAAGGAAAAATAAATCTTTCTCTAATGACTCACAAGTGCTGAGGCTCAAGGGGCTGATCCCATCCGTCAACGTTGCACCTTGTGGAATCTGCCGCGCGGCGCAGGAGAGCAGCAGCTGATGGAACCCGATAACAGCGATGTGCAAACACCAATCTCAGGGCAGAATCAGCACCGTAATTTGAATTTTATTGTTAACCTCAAGGAAGATTAAGGAGACACAGTCAAGGTTGGCTGCTCAGAATCCACTGTACATTCGAGTTGCATTTGTGAAGACCACACGATTAGTTCTTGGATTATTTTTCTCCCCCATAGTAAAAGACCTGATTGCTTTGTTAACATAGTGTAGTTAATGAGGTGTAAAGCTGTTCACCAATAACTTTATATGATGTTTTTACAGATGTGATGCCATAAATTAAAACAGAGTACCTGGATGTGAATACAAGTAATGCTACTGAAGAGTACTTAAGAAAACTAGTAGCATTGGCAAAGAAAGAGCATAGTTTTGCTTGTAAATCAGTTTTGGAGGAATCAAGCCATGCTGGAGAATTGCAGCTGTCCTATGCAGGTTAGACAACATAATAGAAGAGACTAACTTACCTATTCAATGCTGCTCTTCCATGTCTGTGGCCACTGACTATTGTTGAAGGAAGAGTGAACTTCATTTTACGATATCTCACACAGGGAACAGTTCATTTTAAGCTGTTTATATTTCCCTCATTCTGTAAAATTTGCCTATGAGTTTTTAACACTTCCCAGTTGACTGTAGTTAACTAATATTTATAGACAGTGCAGCTTCCGAGGGAGTTAAAAATAAAATGTGTGACCAAATGCATGTGGGGCATGAACTGGCATAGAGTCTATTCAACTTGACCTAAGCTGTCCAATGTGAATTTGGACCTTACAGTATTTTCCTTAGTGGTTCCTTATTGGTTGTTCTGTTACTTTTTCACGGCTGAAAATTGGTCAAGACAAAGAACAGCTGTTAAACGCCTCAATAACGTGACAGTTTGAGCAGTTAAACTGCTCTCATTTCTTCCCTTTCTTTCACCATGGGCTAGGGAGGCTAGAAGAGTTTTCACAAAGAACTGTAGAAACTCGTAGCTGCTACAGTCTATGAAGACACAGAGCATTTTCTCCCTTCGGGGGCTTATCTGGTTTTAGTCAATATGTTCTCTTCCTCAGACATGGAGAGAGATACAGATTTTGGCCTGATAGCAGCAGTCACAGAATGTCAGGGTGGATTAGAGTCACAGAGAAAGTGATACTGGTGCCTCCTTCAGAACATAAGTAGTTCCCCTGTAACTCCTAATCCCTTATCTAATTCCGTGGCCTTCTCTTTGACTTTGACCTTAAACTCCTATCAGATAAGATGTGATGACCATCTCATAGCTAAGCAAAAATTTTACCTGTTATACTGTATATGCACTACCTATGCACTCTCTGAATTCAAAAGTGATTACATAAATAATCAATTACAGTCTCCCCATTTCTGAGTTTAGGGAATATTATCAGGAAAAGAAGGGCTTTGAAAGGTTAAGTGCTTTTTGCAGAGGTCACTCATGCTGTGATGTACAAGGTACATGCCGAAGGCAGCATGAAGGCCGTTCACAGACTTCTACACTTGAGCGATAAAATATGGATCAAAATCTGATCTAGAGTTGAAGTTTAATGTGTTGAACACTTAGCTATATGACAGAAGATTAATCCTGACTTAATTTTATCTAACATGGTTAGTGTCACTTCATAGTCTAACACTGATGAGTGTCTGAAATTCTGTTTTTCCAGCCTCACACTTTTGGTGACATGAGCATCTCTTTACCAGCTAGTAAATATCAGCTTAAGCACTTGTGCCTCTGATATATCTATTAATATCACAGCAGGCAGCGCACCTCAGGTGCTTTACTGAAAGAGGTTTGGGATGGGGATTTAGTCCAAAGTGAAGCTGGGCTCATTAAGAACCACGCTTCCCTCCTCCTTGCTGTGTTTGTGTAATCTCCTTACAGGACAAACAAGCCAGTTGTTCTCAGAGCACTTGTGAGAACACTGTTCTGCTCCAGATGTTTATACGTTGTGTTTGGGGCAATTATTGCCTGTTTAATACATAGCTAAAAATGGCCAACTGAGAGTAAAATATTTTCCTTCCTTCGCATCCCCCAAAGCATAATAAA
Source organism: Crypturellus tataupa (assembly GCA_034781795.1). NCBI lineage: Eukaryota > Metazoa > Chordata > Aves > Tinamiformes > Tinamidae > Crypturellus > Crypturellus tataupa. Next base: position 900,424 of record JAWLRI010000097.1, on the reverse strand, counting down.
GATTTTGTGATGGCCAATAAGTCATTTCAAATACCCTCTGAGACTAGCAGGGTATCAATTTAATAATTCTTATTAATGTCTTGAAAAAAGAAATGCTTTTCAGCATATTCAACCTGTGCCTTCATATGAAGGCTATTTAATTTTAAGAAGAATATGGAAATAATTCTAATAAATGATATGAAAAACAAAGCTCATGTGAAGGGTTAGTTACTCCAGTTAAAAGCTGTCCAAAAGTTGTGTGAATACAGTGCTAAGTCCCTCATTTTAGAAACATTGTTGGATAACATGAGCAGATTCCAGACTAATACAGCTGCATACCCCTCTATCACACAGCGGCCAATTCCTGGTGAATTCTGCAATACAGTGACAGTAATGGAAAGCAAAATGATCTCTAAATAATGGTTTAAGATGGTTACTTGATAAAGGGCACCACAATAATTATGATCAATGGAGCATGGATTCAATATATATTGCCCATTTAGATGCACCAGATTAGCTTAACAGCTTTCTTTAATGTTCTGAGTATTTGGTGCGTGTGTGCCTGCATGCATGTGTATGTCTATATGAGAGGGAAAACACTGCACATTTCTGTATATCCTTCATTATCGACATTTAGCAATGCAGATGAGCACCACGCTGTCACGTAACAGTAAAACTATGAGTTGCAAAAACAAAGCACAATGGGATTTTTTTGAGCTAATTTATGCTCTTAGTGCCAATGATTGCAAAACTAGCATTTATGTCTTTAAAAAGTAGCACACACATAAACACACATGCACAAGAACGCTGACAAAACCGATGAAGTTGGACTGAACGTTTCCCAGTTTCTCTCAACAAACTGGAATGAAAAAAGGAGGCAGTGACGGGTTCTGACTGACATGACCAAGAGACTCTTTAGATTTCACTCTCTTTTGTTTCTTGTGACAATAATGCTGAAATAAATCTCTGTTGGAACTGTCAAACACCTGGAAAAGTGATTAAATCTCCTCTATGACAATTCCACCACCTCACTGTTTCTTCCACTGAACTCCATGGCAGGTATCCATTGGCTCCAGTGCTAGCTGGAGCTGAGGTTGTGCAGTAAACTTTGGCCACTTAGTCCTATTTATACAAGTCTGGTGCACGAGTCCCTCCTGCAGACCCATGGGGCTGTCAGCCAAGGAAGAAGGTTGCTGGGATTCCACAAGGATGCAGATCTATGTCATTCCCAATTGCACCTGAGAAACTGAGGCATCTGTGAGTATAAAATAGAAATACAAAGGCTCTTAACTTACACACAACTGTAAGATACAAGGGGGTTGAGATTTTGTTTGGTTTTGTTTTCTCTGTGTAGGGTTTTTTTTTTTTTTTTTGAGGGGGAAGTGATTAAAAAAATATTGCATCAAACTCACTCTGCTTCCCTAGGATGTCAAACCTGGAGAGAATTTTACAAAATGTTTTTCCATCTATTGTAATGTATACAAAGGCAAACCCCATCAGCTGTTGCCCTGCAAGGGAGCATCCCTGCTGGAATACATTATAGAGCTGTGTACTGTAGCTGAAATCATCTAAATGTTGCTCTACTGCATACGAAAACCAGTTGTGTAGGGGTGATAAACCTCTCCTGAAAGGTTGCATAATTCTTTTTGTAGATCATTTCAAGAATCACAACTAAGGACCAAAGAAAAGATTTTTATTTCAATGCTTCTACAGGATATGCTTGGTATGAAACCCTCCACTATTTTTAGGGAATGTAGCTAGGCATGAGTCTCTTAAGGTATTCACTCCAAAATCATGAGCAAACTAAATATTAAATGCTCTTTTTTAACTGTAGCACCACGCTCTGTCTCTCCTTAGCGAAAAATGATGGTGATTTGAGAAACGATAGTAATGTGTGGTATACAAATATTTTGGGTGAAATATATAATCAGTTAATTGGTTTATTAAATTATAAAACCTTTGTTTGCTTGAAAGAGCAATAAAACTAACTGACTAAATGAATATTCGCCCCTTTGAAGACTTCTTACATTAATTATGTTTATGCATCACTTGCAGCAGTAATGTTAGACAAAGGAAGCTTTATCTTTATATGCCATAGCTACATTGTATTGTGGTACAAATGATGGCACTGACTTTGTGTCTACATAATTACTGAAATCTTATCCCTTTTGTGTTTGCACATCATTTTCAGTTTTTTGGAATAGTTAAACTCCATTTTACTTTTTAATAACATTTTAGAAATCATTCTGATTCAGGTAAACAGAATTTGATTGCTTTGATGGATTGAAAATGGTTAGCTCAGCCAGAGCTTATTTGATTTGTTTCTTCAGGGATTACAAAGAATAGGATTTTATCTACGAACTGACAAAAGAGGCAATCTCTGCATTTTTGCCTATGAAATAGCAGATCCACTAAGCCATTGCTCCTTCACATAGTGAATGTATTAGTCACGGGGTTGCTTTTTATTCATTTTCAAAGTTTTTTATTCCACATTGTATGGGGTGTCAAGCTTCTTTGTTCTTAAAAATATTAATCTTGAAAAGTAATACTGTCACATGGAGTTTGGAGGGAGATTCATTAGATTTAAAACAGATTTTAAAAACAAACAAACTCTTTCTCACCAGGAATGGACATCTCAGGTAAATGCTCTTTAGCTAATGCAATGGATCTAAAAGCCTGAAAATCTAAAATCTAAAAAAATCTAAAAAATCTAAAAATCTAAAAAATCTAAACTCTAGAAGTACCTAAATGATAATCGCCTGCAAAGTTGAGGCTGAGAGTTCTCCTGTGGGCGTCCTGAGAGCTCAGTCTCTGACCCAGGCAGATTACAGGCTTTTCCTGGTACCGCTCCTCATTTTATCCTGCGTGACATGACATTTGTAGAGCAGACAGAGTCAAGAAAATGTCAATATACAGTAGAGAGATGATACAAGACACCTTGAATAATGTGTTTGCAATTGTTCTTACACTGGCCAGTGCCTTCGCCAAGGCTTCTTTAGAGATGCTGCCTGCCACCTGGGAGCTTGTGCTTATTTGGTTTAATACATGGGTGACTGGGCTGCAGCATGGTGCTTAGAAAAGCAGTGAATATTTTTCTCAGTGAATCTGTAATTTAAAAGCTCAGCATTTGTCCCACATTGTCTCAAGGGGAAGAGGGGAAATGCAAAATGAACTGTCCTAACTGACAATTCAAGTGTCAAGTGCCAAGTACTAGAAGACACAAACTAAATGCATTTATATCCAATAAACTTCCCATTTTATTCCCCTCCATTTCATTTTAGTGTAACAAACACAGAGATGTTTAGACAGATGCAGGTTTGGTTTTCAGTGAGAACCTGCTTAAAACAGAGGAGAGTTTTTGTGGACTACAGACCCATGTCCCTACAGTTTCCAAGTATCACCCCTGTGCTCTGGTAGAACAAGCTGAATTTGCTCTGTGCACTTCACAATTCAGTTAAATTTGATACTGCATGATCCACTCAAAAAGTCCCTTAATGAGAATAACTGAATGTTCTTTCTCAAAATTCACATTATTGGCCAGACATGATGGGAAATGTACAGCATGTTACTTCTGTATCATCCTCTTCAAATATCTGATTTTAGGTTTGCTCTGGAAGATTTAAGATACAGATTTCAAATGCCTGTTAAATGCCTGAAATCTGTTAAGATACAGATCTCGAGATTAGAAAATCAGCTTGTGGAGATCAGGGTTGGCCCATGTTCTCCTTTAGGCAAACATGGTGTTTTTCTTCCTACTACCATAAGGATACAGAAGAAGCTGCTGGTTACCCGTAACGTGCAGGCTGTAAGGTGTCTTTCAGGAATGTGATTTCCCAATCACACCATCCGCTCTCTGAGAATATGTGACTGTTGATGGTCCCGGTTCAGGATCCTAGGAGTTGTTCGAATCTCACGGACTCCCAAGTTTGCTGTATCCACTGCAAAGAGAAAGGAATGACATTTCTTGATCTTTCATTAAATATTCCTGTTCTTTACACACAGTATGGCAGAGTCAATGCTATCCAACTAATATTCAAGGCTAAGGTTGGATACAGCATCCTCTCTATTACCAGATTTGTATCCAAGACTGCTCTAGAAAATGTGAATTATTCTGAAAAAAAGATTCACCAGACTCACTACTCTTAAAGATACACCACTTTATGATACATCCAGAGATGACACAGGATAGTGTGTGTCCATATATACCTGCATGCAGGAAATCCTGTCACATTGGATGCTTTCACTCTGTTGCTTCTGTTTCATTTCACTTCAACCTGAATGCTCTCCTTCCAAGGCTAAACGTGGTCTCTATTTTTCTCATAAGAATACCCAGTCTGTCATTGCACAAGACATAAATATACTTATTTTTACAATTAAGTGCATTTTAGTGCTAATTTATGACAGTAGAGAACGCACAATTTTTCCTGATGGCAAAAATGATAACCCGTATTCCTGCATAAACTGCAAAGAAATGCTGATATCCAAGTGCCTCATCCCGAAACCTGGCAGCAGCAAACGGGAGAAGGAAGCAATGTGCTTTGAAAAACCCTCTGGATCATAAGAGTAGCCAGAGGAACATGACAAGGAATTTTTCTCAAAACTGTCAGATTTTATGTGTTTTCCCCGGTGTAACCAGGATAGGGCAGAAGCTATTGCTTTTTCCATTCCATACAACAGCATCGTAACTGCACAATCCTGCTCACAGGGAATTAAAGACACCACGAAAGAGTTAAAGCCAATTCCCTTTCCAAGAGCAACAGGTTTGACCCTGCACTTTCTGCTGGTTTACAAGGCCAGGTGAGCTCCTTCACGAACATCAAGCAGTTCATTGCCAGCTCTGAGCTCCCTCTGCTTTACCCTGAGATGGAGTTGCATACTTAGGCTTAATCCTGTATTTAATTAAGTGAAGGTCGGGACAAGGGTCAACTAGACCAGTGAACTTAATCCAAGACCCATAGGTTACACAATAGCTGCTTTGGGGAAGTATAATTGTAGATAGGAATCGAGAGAAGAAAAGACAATATAATTGAACAAGCTATATGATAAAGGAGGAAGGGGAAAGCGGGATTTTTTTTTCAGACTGCCTGGTACTGGCTGCATTTCAAAGGAGCAGCCACTAGATAGCAGAACGGGAATGATTCTGTGATGCTTGTGGGCCAAATGCAGCCTGAAATCATCTCTATCCAGGGAAATTCGCTGCGTGTAACCGGGATCAGCCACACACAGGAACCACCTCCTCAGAGAAGAGGGATCATCCGCAGCAATCAGACCTCATGGACAATCATAATCACAGACAATACGTAATCATAATCAAATTAGTCTTGGAAAGACTAATGTCTTTTGAACCATTTCCTGAAAAGTCATGGTTTCTTGGATTCAAATGGGGAACAAAAGCTGGAGAGAAGGCTGCCTCAGGAATTTGGGCTAGGAAACTTCCACCTAGGTGCCCACTTGGGGCCTCTCTAATGAAGCAGCATAAACTCGCTTGCTTGTTCCAACAAGGGGCTGAACGGGAAGGGATATCCCAGTCTGGATATGAAAGTTATGCTCCTTGCTTCATGGGTTTGACGTTACACATCACTGCATTTGCAAGACACAAATTATAAATGTTTCTCCTTATTAAAAGCTTTTTTGGAGGGTTGACTGATGAAGTTCTATTTATTTATTTATTTATTTATATATAGAGAGTGTATTTAGTTTTTATTTCAGTTACAGCAGATCAGGGAAAGAAAAGACTTAAATGAGGGTACACTGTCTACTTCATAACCTCAAGGGGAAAACAAAAAAAATCAAAAAATATAAAGTAATTAGTTTCTGTGCTAAGATATTTTCAGCCTGTTGCAAATTTTTATGACCTTTACTGTTAGACTGCTAAAAATATGAGTTTCTAGATCTTGCAGAATTTTAACTATAATGTACTATTGCGAGAGTACTAATTATGTTTCCATATCTATGCACACACACCTAAACCTTCCCGGAAAATCTCTCCTGTCTCTTCCAAGAGCTGAAACTCTTGTGTTCAGTACAAGAAACAACTACATTGCAACGTCCAGTTCTTTACAATTTTACCTGTTTAAAATGAAAAACAATGATATTTTTAGTTCAACTATGTTGCCCACCAAATACAACCCCTATTGGATCTCTGATATTTAGTTTTCAGTGCCAACACTTTTTTGACTCTAGACTATTTCCAGTATTTCCCAACAAATATTAAGCCCAAGCCTTAGTCTCCTGGTCTGTAAGTTGGAGATAATGATGCTCTACTTGCAAAATGTTTGAAAGTATAAAATTGAGCCAGAATGAGGCCTAATGCTTCTAGTCAATGTGAATGGTGCCAGTCTATATACGAAGGAAAAATACTGATTCATGTTGAACGCTTTCAGGGATCTACTCCATTCACTACTGAATTGTGAACATTTTACCAAAAATTTGGGCCTGGCAGCCCCAACACGAGGACAAACGGAGCACATCCTGCAAGCTCCTTTCACATCAGATTGAAGTGTCCTTAAAAGAAGAGGAACAGCAATTTTTTTTCCTTTTTCTTTTTAAACTGAAGCAGCAGCCTGGCTGCAAATATGCAGAGTCCAGTTAAAGAAACAAATAAGCTGATCAGACATCGCAAAGCCTTTCTTGCAGGAGAACAGCTTGAACATTGCCCATCTTCAGGAGTTCACATGCAGTGGAAGCCCGTGGGTGATACCAAGCACCCCCAGCCTGAAGGAAAGAACCATAAGGAAGAACTAATAG